>JAVXUL010000020.1:6417717-6446883 GCA_035590515.1 Trichilia minutiflora
ATATATATAGATAGATAGAGAGAGAGAGAGAGAGAGAGAGAGAGAGAGATGTCATTTTTCTTAAATCACCAATAGATTTAATTAATAATTATCTTCGCGTATGAACGTTGTTAAGAACGTTTTCATCATTTTTTTTTTCCTTTAGACAATCTTACATATTTCTTAAGATAAGTATTAATATATTCTTTATTATTTTTGTAATCACTATATTAAAAAAGAGAGAGAGAGAGAGAGAGAAAAGGATGATGTTGCTATCAACGAAGAACAGAATATATGACATATTCGGTAAATTGGAACACTATGCCCAACATTATGTGGAATAATTTTTGACAAAAATAACTTTGGGTTATATGTATATGCACATCAAAATCATTTTTTATTTGAAAACCTTCCAAATATTATTATGCTCCATTTCTTCTATTTTATACACTTTTTCATGCTCTTATCTACTAAAATTGGTGACAATGAATACGTGAATATATATTTTTGTTGAAAAAATATTTTCAAGAATTAACAAAATAGATTTTTAAATAAGTCATCAATATTTATATAAAAATTTATATGATTCAATCAATATAACTTACAACCATGAGCAAAAATGAATAAATTATTTTTATTATATTTAAAATAAAAAATAAAAAATTCAAGATAATACTTATAAATTTATAAATAAAAGAGAGTATAAATATTTAATTAAAAATAATTCAAATAATTTAAAGAGTTTAAAATAATTTACTTATAAGCCTAATTTTATAAAAGATTCTAAATCCAATTACTCTTAATTTCTACATATTTTTAAATCTATTATATTTCTCTTATTTATAATAAAAAAGAAGAAGAACAAATATTTTAATTTCTCCGTATAGCACGAAAAGCATCCATCCCAATAATTTCTTTAGGCAATTTTTTTAAAGAGTTTTGCAATTAATCTTTATTTTTTATAAACAACTGAAAAGTGACATGAGGAGAAAAAAAAAAAAAGTAATACTAGTCATTTTAAATTTTTACAAATGTAAATTTTTATAATTTTTAAAACTAATTATTGCATTCATTCATTATCTTATAAATACATGCCAAACTTATTTAGGATGCATTTTCTAATAAAATAAAATTTAAGATATATAACATTACTCAATAAAAAAAAAAAAGATTCAAAGTCATGCTTCATAATTCACGACGTTTATATCTTAAATATTGTAAAAATTATAACTTATCAAATTATAATACCAATACTAAAAAAATTATGATTCAATAATAGTTGAATAATGTTAAATTTTATTTCAAATAAATATTTAGTTGTATTAATTTGTAATACCAATCCCCCTATGGGTGGCCTGGTGGTGGGAATTGGGCTTGGGACCTCAAGGTCTCAAGTTCAATTTCCCCATTGCACCTTTGTTAAAGTGCTTAGGGGGTCAGGTCCCGGTTTTATCCAGTCGTTTGGTATCGTCTGTCAGGGTACTTGCCGATCAGGGTACCACCTTTGTTGAAGCGCCTAGGGGATCAAGCCCCGGTTTTTTCCAATCGTTTGGTACCGCCTATCAGGGTACTTGCCGCTCAGAATACCATGGGCGTTTTCGGTTTAGGCCTAGGCTCCGTTCCCGTGAAGCTGTTTTAGGGTAGTCGAGGGCCTGAGTCTCCGTAGTAAATCCAGGCTCCGTCCCCGTAACGCTGTTTTAGGGTAGTTGAGGGCCTGGATTCCCGTGATAAATCTCAAAGTATTGGCTGACGGTTGAAATTTTTGGGTTTTCAAAAAAAAAAAATTGTAATACCAATACTAAAAAGCTTAATTCAGTAATAATTGATGAACATAAAATCAATCATACGAATAATAGTAAGAAGAAGAACAAAAACAATTTGGCCTTCTCGTTGTCTGTTTGCATTTTCCCTTGTTTGATTAATATAAATACTTACATCAATCACTTGGAGAAGGAATTAATATTAAATGAAAATGTCTTTGCTTATAATTACTATTTTATTGAAGACGAACCGATTGCCGATTGCCGATTGCCCTGCTAATTAATTAATTAATTATTTTGACTTGATAAATGAATTTTTTTAAATGAGAATTTCAATGCAAGTGGATTAATTAAACTAAATTCTTTGAATATCGGGAGGCGTGACACATTAAAATTCAAATTTGAATTGATTTGTGTGGATAGATAACATAAAAAATATTTCTAACAAATAGAATGGACTATTTCCGCATTTTATCAAAATTATGGAAAATTAGAAAAAAGTTTTTGTAATCCCTAAAACTTATTTTTAAATTAATTTAAATTTATTATACAAATTACTTTCACTAATAATAATGTATTTGACAGTTGTTTCTAAAATAACAACGTTTGGAATTTGGATCCCACTAGCGGTGTTTTCGATCCAATGCCGACGATGATTGAATCCGTGTGGACCAACACCTTTCGCTACATGTTATCATAATTTGCTGTCATCAATATCACGTCGTACACGTGTCAGGGATGATTTTGTTGCAATGATTAGAAACATCCAACTCAAACGCAAATGGTCTGCCGTCTGTTCCCTTCTGTTCCTTTTTCTATTGGTGACTTGATGCTATCATTACGTATGGTCTCTCTTGATCTCAATGAAAATTTTGGACCTTAATCTTTTTGTACGAAGAATTCGGCAAGAAATTGGTTAGTCAAGTTATGGAATTCTTAATTCTCTTATCATAATACAATTTATTCAAAGATCAATGAAGTTACATTAATTTTAGTCTTCTTTAAAGAGATGTTACATTTAGAAAAAAGAATGAAAATTATTACACAAGTCTGCTATTATTTTGATAAATAAAATTAAAAATTATTTTATAAAAAGGACATTAAAAATGTTTTTTAATAAATTACTTAACTTCATTTAAATAAATATGATAATAGTTTTTAGAACATAATTATATTATTTTTTTTAAAAAATTATTATATTAATAAATATCCAGAAAAAACTTGTCCTTGTGATAAGGTTAATCTTAATGGAAACTTTCCTTTTATTTTTCCACGAGTACCGATCGAGATTAAACGAGGATTCGTTTCAATAACGTAAACGGGATTAGTAGTGATATTATTGGACTTTTTGATCAAACCTAAAGGTGGGCCTTACTTTAGATGGTCGGCAGGTCACAAGAAAAACGTTACCACAAAAATCGACAAATCTCATCATCCATCACCATTACCGCATCAGCATGATCAGACGGTAAATGATCATAAAAGTACTCATCACACGTTCATTAAAAGCACACATTTTTATTACAAAATCAAAGCTCCAATTAACAGAAACAACTGGATACAACCAACTGGATTCCGTTCTATCCATCATGACCAAAATCACACGATTAAAAACAACACAAGCAGATTCCAAAATCAAAACCCGAAACCCAAACACGCTGGAAGGTCAAAAAGAGATTATGACGAATCCAAAAGAAGAATAGAAAAACAACATCCCCCCGGACAGGGCCTTAGTTACTCACATCTCTATAAGTGATTGTCCTATCGGGAGGTAACACACGTCCAGCCTTTATTTATTCCACTATTTTATTATACACGCGGCTGCACTTGATTAAGACGACTAGTTTTATAATGCAAGAACCAAACCCGGAACAGATTTTCCGTCCCGGTTGGAAAAGCTGCTCTCCCAAACGGATTGGCAATGCACGGGATTAATCTCCACCTTCGATGGAAAATCAGACGGTGGAGATTGCTTGCTTTGACTTTGACTGGTCAAGTTTCCAAGACGAGTAACAGTAAGGGAAGTGTTGAAATATTCTCTCACTTGTGTGATTATCCCATCCGTAACCGTCCAGGCGTGAACCCAGGATATTTCACGGCTGTGATCGCAGCCTTCAGCTATCACAATAGCCCCAAAAGAGGTGACCGCGAGAGGAACGAATTCAAAATAGTTGTCGTCGGAAGCTGATGAGGTGCCAGTCAGAAGGTGCATCATAAACTGGTGCGACGGCGGGCCATGGAACCACCACTCTAGGTCTGGTGCGAGAATCTGGTGAACCGTGCCTACGTCTCGAGAGCTTAAGGCGTCATACAGGGCATGAACCACTCGTTGGTTCTTGTTTTCGGATTCTTCCAGATTTTTTTCCTGAGAGTTAGCCAGTTCTTGAACGTAAACCGGGATAGACAGAGTGGAAAAGAGAAAAACAAAGAAAACAATAATGGAAATGAAACTTGGTTTGGAAATGAGAGAGAGAGATGGAAACCAGAGATAACTGGTGAGGGCTGGAGCTAGACGGCTGGACTTTATATAGGAGAATGTGCACAGGGAAAGATTCTCTGTTTCGTTTTCATGTCAAGTGTGTTGCAACTTGAAATCAACAACTAGGAATATGTTTGCATGGGTATCGTGACCCTTAATACCAATTCTGCTAAATGAACAAACATTTACCCCTGTCAACATCTCTATCCTTTTATCCAAACAAAATCTATCTTAATTCTCCTCTATAGTGTTTTTTTTTCCCTAAAAAATTTTAATTTAGGGATCCTAACAAAACCGTGAAAAGAATAATTTAAATAAAATTTAGAAGAATTGAATCTAAAATAGATGATAAATAGTTATTATTTATAAACTTTTATTATCATATTATTTTTAAAGGTTTCTCTATAATTATTGATGTGGATAAAAATAATATTCGTTAAAATATAAATAATATTATTAAATTATTTTAATTAAAAGAGAGATAAATTTTATTAAAATTTAATATTATATAAATTGTATTAAAAATTAATATTATAAAATATATTGATTGCATATTATCCTGCTAAAGGCATTGCTAATTATTTAAATTTATAAATTTTGATTGCATATTTTATAATTTAAATTTATAAAAATTTATTTTACTCTAAAATTAAATAAAAATAATTTAAATAAAAATATTTAAATTATTTAACGATTGCAATATTTTATATTATAAAAGAATTTATTCATAATTTATATTCATAAACACTTTTAAAAAAGAATAAGATTATAAATTAAAATTTTTATTTTATAATATTTTATATCAAAAAATTTATAAATTAATTTTTAAAAATTTAATTTAAAATATTTTATTTTATATTCATAAAAATTTATGAATTTATTTTTATTTTATAATTTAAATTTATAAAAATTTATTTTATTTTAAAATTTAAATTTATAAAAATTTATTTAAATAAAAATATTTAAATTATTTAACGATTGTAATATTTTATATTATAAAAGAATTTAATTCATAATTTATATTCATAAACACTTTTTAAAAAGAATAAGATTATAAATTAAATTTTTTATTTTATAATATTTTATATCAAAAAATTTTATAAATTAATTTTTAAAAATTAAATTTAAAATATTTTATTTTATATTCATAAAAATTTATGAATTTATTTTGTTATGCTCTTGACGTATGAAGCCTACTTATGACAACCGTTACAGACCCTTAATATGTATTTTGTATTCCAGAACACATATAATTTTAAATACTCCCAATATCAAGAGTTTGTAAGGTTTATAAATTCCTACACAAATAATTTTAAATACTTCCAATATATTTAAATCAACCAATTTCTTCTTTTTCAATCAAAATCAATTTAAAACTTTACAATGAAAGAAATTTAGTTCGTTTCAAAATCACATTCAATTCTATTATCTCATCTCGAATAAAAAATTAATATAATAAATGGTTTATAAATTTCTTTATAAGTCTGACATATAAAAATATATAAGCAAATTTAATTAGAAAATTTTCAATAAACAAAAATATTTAAAAATACAAGTTTAGCTTAAGAAAATACTTAAGTGTTCTAAATCTCGCGATCACCATCAAGTTACTCACTTAACTCTCCTCAAACTCACTTGAAATTAAAGAGTGAAGAAGGTGAGTATGCAGATATATACTTTATGAGTAGACAAATAAAGAAATTTATCTAAATTAGATTATTGTATCTAAGCATAGATAATCTTATTATAGTGTAATCTGATAAGTCCAAGTATCGTATCCACAAGAAGTGTTTTTTTTCAAAAGTTCAATTGAGTTATGTCTAAGGTAAGGTCCAATAGCAAAAGTGCAATAATAAAGGTAGAATAAATGATAGATCAATTATAAAGAAAGAATTACCAAGTAAAGATTAAATACAAATTAAAATACTAAGACTCTGAAAATTGATATTTTAATATGATGGTAGTAAACTAGATCCCTTATTTTAATATGACTTTCTTAAGGGCCTTAATTGCCTCTCCAGGTTTCTAGTATTTGAGATTATTATAGTTGCTTACGTTGATCCTCTAGAACCTCCTCCAACGAACGTTTAGAAATACAATAAAAGTTCTTCATCATTGTGACAAAACATGACCTGGCTTCTCTTTGATTCTCTCTTATTACCTTGATATCTTCTTCTGCCTAAAACTTAAAGTTAAGATAATGAATGCTTTCTACTACCTTTGTCATTCTAAAAAAAGACTTTTCTAAGATCATATAATACGGTATCTTAAGATCTACTACCTGTGGTACCACTATTATTGTTTTCTGATAAGATTTATCTCCTATTGTCATCAGTAACTGTACGGTATTTAGTAGATAAACACGAAATTTCTTGAATCTGTACAATACTGTCTCGAGTGGTCATAGCCTCATGTCTCCAATCCCCAATGAATTTAATATTTCTTTGAAAATAATTTCAATGAAGCTCCCTGTCAATTAGAATTCTGTTAACTTAAGTTTTCCCAATCGTTATAATAATACTATTAAAGTATCGTTGTAAGGGTAATAGACCCCCACCTCATCCTCATCAGTGAACATAATCGGAATTATTGCTAGCCTTGGCTTCTTTTTAACCTCACGTTCATCATATGAGGCTCTACAGTAGAATTGGATAGAGAGTACTTCAAATAGTTCTTATGGGCCATGTAAGAATTTTTTTACTAGTGTTGGGCCCTCTGGAATTACTATAACATGGTAATCTGTTTTCCTTTGCCCCTCAGTATTCACTTTAGGTCCTTAACTTTCTTTCTTGAAGCTAGCAACAAATTCTTTCAGGTAATTATTTCTGACTAACACTTTAATCTGCACCTACAAATCAAAGCATTCATCAGTCTTATGTCCCACATCTTAATAGAAGTCGTAAAATTTACTCCTTGAGCTCCTGGATGGCTTATTCCTCAAAGGCTGAGGTTCCAGCAACAAAGTTGCTCATCTTTTAATCTTCTCCAAAATTTGTTAAAGAAGGGCATTTAAAGCGATAAATCATTGATGCTCCTATAATTGAGATACTTGGTTTTCATCATTCTTTTCGGGAGATCTTTTTTCTCTTGCATGTCTTTTATCTTAATATCACTCGGGCTTAACAAACATAGGTACTCTATCTTTTCTCTTATTTGGGTCAGGGAATCCCATCCCTCTGTTCTTCCCCTTTTTACTATGTAATCTATTAAATCTAGCTTTTTTTGGTAAACCACCTCTAATGCCTTCTCTTCCTTTAACTTCTGAACTACTTGATCCTCGATTTTGATCTCATTTAACAACTTCCTCCGCACAATTTTGTAGATGGTGACGGAGTGTTTTTGCATGGCATACCATGGTTTATCCTTTTTTAATATTTGTTTGAGACTTTCCAATGTCAATGAGTGATAGAATGCCCTAATCTCCGTCATCTCTTTGTGGTACTTCTTAACAAAATTTTTTAGGATTTCACCTACATCCTGTCTCAATTGCATTAGAGAACTTGGGGTTTTGATACTGAAAATCACCCGTCTAAACTCTCTGATAAAAGTATCGTAGAGTTGTTCGAAGCTGTGAATACTTCCTGGTGCTAAACTGGTGAACCATCTTCTAGCTTGCCCTTTTAATGTGAGTGAGAACAAATGGCACATTTGATCTTCACTTAATTCTTGAATCAATATCATTTCCTTGAAGAAATCTATATATAGTGAAAGATTTATCTTCCCAGTAAAGGGTATGATCTGAGGTATCTTGAACCTCTGAAGTAAGACCAAATCTAAAATCCTCCTCGAGAAAGGAGATTTTAAATAAGAATTCATGGGTGGCACGGACTCCATGCTCTTTCGCTACCCCTATCTCTTCTTGTTTTCAATCTCTTTCATTGATTTCCTCATTAGTAATTCGAGATCCTTTTTGACAATAACAGTACCATAGGTTCCCTCTCTTTGTAATACCCGATACTTTAAGATTTTTCGATCTCTTCTATGCTTCTATTCAAGGACTCTCCTTATATCACCAGAAGTTAAGTCGTTCTCAAGTCTCTAGTCTACACGACGATCCTCAACATTATATCACCAGAAGTTAAGCCGTTCTCAAGTCTCCTTAACAGAAGTTAAGCTGTTCAAGGACGATCCTCATCTCGTTGAGTACTATCTTTGATACTAGTTTACACGACCCAAAATAATAAAAATAGCTTAAAAGTCTGAAATCAACAAATCAAGGCACACAAGATCAAATCGAGAAAAACTGGTACTCTAGGCCATATCAGTAATAAAATAAAATCATTAGCTCTCTAGCCAAAATCAATGCTCTTGAAGTCACGATTCATGTCAAAATATAATAATTATGAATAATAAAATCTTTTCAAGTCGACCTCTGACCTTAATCACATAAACATGTCAAACCATGCCATATAACACATAGACTCATCAAAAGTTAACATTCATAAATAGGCCTTCGACCCTAAAACTTATGCATAAATAATATATATCGTAATTATTATAAAATCATCCTCTAAATCTATCATAAATAAGGGACCCTCTTGATCTTTACACAATTAATACAATTCATAGCCTCCTCAATATAATAAAACTTTATGATCTAATATTCTCATGTATAAAATATAAGTTTTTCATGTTATAAACAATTTAAAAATGAACAAAAAAGCGTAAAAAAACATGCAATCACTCTACGAGGCAAGGAAAACATTTCTTCGATGATTTTCTTATGATGGTGATCTCTAATCGGTTCACCCACATCTAAAATAATTGTACAAATGTCAAATCAATAACTATATCTTATGAAATCAATAACATATGCACGTACAATGTATGAAAATTTCCCATTTGGTAATTAGACTTAAATTCATTATATCTTCAATTTCTCACCTAAACGCAATCCAATTTCTTATAAATCATATTCTATGCATTCATCCACTTTCTATTAACTAAATTTTTTTTAAAATTACGCATAATTATTGAATTCATAAAAATTACTATTTATATAATAATCAAATATACTATTTCTTTTACCTAAATCTCAAATTTTGCATTTCGTAAAACAAACGACATACATGGGTTCCTCATGTCGTAACTAATAAATTTAAAACTTAGAGTACAATTATTTGATGTCTATTTTAAAAGCAAGTGAATAGTAACAAAGTCTTTGATTTATCAAATTATATTATAAACGTGAAATTTTTTAAGAATTGAGTTAGAAAACTTACTCAAGAGTTGAAATTAACCCTAAGAAACTTTAATTTTTGAGAATTGTAGAATTTTTCTCGGTATAAATAGTGAATCCTACGCCTTCTCTTTACTTTTCAAGTCCAAAACTTTATCCAAACGACGAAACAAAGTGTGCTAGAAGTAAAGACAACAAACTCTAGTAATCTAATGCAAGAAACGATGTTTTAATAGGTGAAAAAATGAGGGAGAAAAAGAAGATACAGAAAGAGAGCAAAGAGTAAACGTGAAGGAGAAAAGGAAGAAGAAAGAAAATGAATTTTTCTCCCCTATACATCTCTCTCTCTCTCTCTCTCTATCTATATATATATATATATATACTAGGGAATCTACCAAAATACTCTTGAAAAATAAAAGAAAATAAAAGTTTCGAGGGAGCAAAATTGATATTTTTATAAGATTTTCGATTGAACGAATTCTTGGATTCGTTCTATCGAATATTATTTCATTCGAATTAATCCTTCGATCCATTCAATCGAGATTTTTGTAGCTCTTTGAAAATTTTGTGGCCATTAATTCATTCGAATGAATCTGTATATTCGTTCGATCGAACTCATTCATTTAGGTGAATCGAAAGATTCGATCAACTGAATTTTTTGTATTTCTTCGTTCAATCGAGTTTCTCAATTCATTTCATTGAAACCATTCGTTCGAATGAATTTCTTGATTCGCTCGACTGAATTATATATCCAAGAAAAAATTTTAAAACTTACTTTCCGAGTTCACTTCTAACACATTCCATATCCAATTCCAAATCAAATTCTACTTAAAATTGCTTAATATGATCATCACTGAGTTGTCACTCAAACTGCTACTTGAACTCACATTATAAAACAATAAGGAAAATATCCTTAGATAGTAAAATGACTAAAATACATTTATTTAAAAGATACGGGTTTTACAAATAATGCCTCATCTTTAGAAGGTTGATGCTTGAGTTATTTTAGATACTAACCTCATGACGAAATCAATAATGTGATCAGGATAATAACTTGATCAAAGTTATAATATAATCAAATGATGAAATAGATAGCCTTTTTTTTTTTGGATACGAGGAAACCCCATCCGTCAGCTAACGTCCCGGGATTTGCGGACTTCGGGATTTGTCACAGGGGACCCAGGCCCTCGACTGCCCTGAAGCAGCGTCACTGAGACAGGGCCCATGCCTAAGCCAGAAAGCGCCCTGTGGTACCCTACGACAGGACAATACCCTACGACAGACGGTACTAAATGAGTAGATAAAATCCCGACTACCTCAGGCTCTTCCACAAGGTGACACTGCTGGGAGTCGAACACGATACTGGTACTCCCCCCCACACTGTCCGCGCATGTACCTACCAATCAGCTACACCCTGTGAGGGCAATAGATAGCCTTTTACCCATGTTAGGTATGAAAGATGTTGCATCTCTTACCATGATTTTCAAATTAGGGTATATAAGAGTCCTGCTTGATCATTTGGTTAGGTATTGACTTCCTCTTTTAACTGCTATTGCCTTCAAATTGACTCACTTTGATTTTACTCCAATATATCATTTGAATAAAAAAATTAAATTATAATTTAAAATTTTTAATATTATTTTTTATTTAATATATTTCTTTTACGTATTATTAAATTATTTTTATTTTGTATTTTTTATTATTAACATCTTTTTAATTCAATTTTTACGGAGTTTTTATTTAGATCAAATTTGTTATAAGATGGCTTATGTTTTCTATTTAAAATTTTCTTACTTTATTGAAATTAAATTTGTAGCATTTTCATTTAAAAGATTCAATTTATTTGCTATATTATTTACATTAATTTAGAGAATTTTATTTCACATATACACCTGTGGAAAATTAAAGAAACCAAAATATTTAGCCTAAATGAAGTTAAATGACAAAATTATATCCTCTCGTACAATAGACTTGCATTACAATTACAATTATCTATTTGTGACGTCATTGCTTACTAAGAATTGAAAGCCACCCATATTTATATAATATTTATAATTGTTCAAGCTTCTAGTTTTCTCACTCTGGAATCTTCTGTTTTGATTGAGTCCTGTTGTATGCAAGTATCTACTCTTACTTAGATTGCTTAGTTGAGGGGTTATACTACAGTTCACGGTTCAGACACAAAAGAGCACAACAGTAACACGGTACAATCTTAACTTTTTGTTCACATTTTTTGAGTTTTTATATTTATTATTTATAATAATTTTTAATATCGTAATTAATAAATATTTTTTTTATAAATTTTAATATATTTAAAATTATAACTTATTAAATATAAAATTTTTAATAAATACTTTAAAAACACTCTTAGTGAAATTATAATAATGAAAGGTTGCGGTAATTGTTTATATTCAAGTCTTGTTCGATATTAGTGATAAAAAATTATTATGGTACAATTGATCCGATTTTATAAGTTGTCTCTTATTATAAATGAGGACATGTACCTTTAAATTATTACCAGGGATGAACGGTAAAAATATAAAATTTACAAGCAATTTATATATTTTTAAGTATTTATTTAAACTCTCTATTTTTTTTTAAAAAAATTTAATATCTGTTTTATCTTATTTTAATTTATCTATACTTAATAATAATAATAACAATAATAATATAAAGGGCAAGTAATTAGCACACTAATCCTCATATCACGTGAAGCATACAGCAAGGAAGATAATAGTTGATTCCATTTACATTTGAATGTGTCAAATAATTACTCAAGAAAGTCAAGTAATTAAAGAGACCGAAGACATATAAAAATTATTTTGACAATAAATTTGGTAATCAATTTTCAGCTTTGGACAAACATAATTTAGAATGCGACATTTATAGGGCACATGAAGTGGATGTGTCGCCATTAGTAGGCGGCTGCCCCGCCCCATTAGTCAGAAGTATTTCGTCTTTCCCGGTTCCATGCTCCAGCTTTCACGTCTCAATGACACCCAATTTGAGCGCTATTACAGTAACCATTTCTTAATAACACGACATTACAGAGGAAGATATACTTTAACGAATCCAAGGTCAAAAATGAGCATTTGACTATTCTATTGTACATGTAGGCAATCACATCTATGGCGGCTGGTCATAAAATAATTCAATGGGACTTAAATTGATTGGTTGCCACGCTCTACGGTCATTGTGACGTCGTCGGCTTTTTATATCCTCCATCTTCGCATCTTTTTTTGGGTCTTTGTATTTATACATATAGTTCTTCTAAGATTCTGTTTCTATATAAGCAAATAAATCCATTACTTGTAACATAATATTATAACAAGATTAGCTTATTCTCATTTGCTTATCATCTTCCATGGAAACTTATTCATCTTCTTCATCATCTTCAAACTTGCAGCAGAACTCACTAGAAGCAAAGGCTTTTTTTCATTCATCGATTCATTCAGTGCGTAAGAGTCCAATAAAGCCATGGAAGAAGCCGATAGCTCCGATGCCTCCAACGATACCGAAAGTGTACAAGGTGGATCCTGTAAACTTCCGGGACTTGGTACAGAAGCTTACTGGTGCTGCAACTGATTGTAACAACAGCCAGTCTCAGCGGCTCAAAAGGGTAGCTCCGCCTCCGGTTAATGTTACCGCACGCTCATATTTTGGAGCAGATGTCGCAGCTGATGCACATGCACCCTTGCAACCGCTTACTTCTGAAGCAAAAACAACGCCAAGATCTGCATTTTACAATGAGTTGATGTCTGAAATATCGGATGCAAAAACCCAGAAGACATCTGATTGTGGAATCGAATCCAATACATTCGGATTGAGTTTGTCGCCATCTTCTTACAATTGGAACTCAGCTTACCCTCTTTTGAGTCCGGAAAGTCTTTTCACTGTTCTTTAATTATCTTTTGAAGCATGCGGTTGCTTCCTAGTTCCTACCCTTCGGGTCATTTCTTTTTCTTTTTTAATTTTTTTCTCTATGAATTAAGGCACGATAACCAGAGAATAGTGTATTACAGTTGGTCTTAAGATTTTACGATTTAAATTATGTGATTTCGATCATTTTCTTTCGTTGTTTTCGCATGATGTATAGTACAATAACGCAAATCTTACCAAATTGCAATTCTTGTCTCTACATTTCATCTAGGATGTCAACTGGAGTCATTTTTCCAGGCACCACCAAGTTCATTGATATATCCTTTTGTTTAGAATTATAGTATTTCTATTGTAATTTTTAATAAAGTTCATTTTTTAAAAAACTAATAAATGATATTCAATATTTTAATAATATTTATTTATTTAAAAAAAATTTTATCTCAAACAAGATTTAAATGACGTGAAAGATAAATTGGTATATATTTATTATATGGTGAATTTTTATACTTTATTTAAGATATATCTTTTAACTTAAAACATTATTCCAACACCAAACATTCACTAGGTTTAGCCTGATAATTCTATTTTAAGAGGACATTCGTATTGATCTTGGGTTTGAATTACTAAAAGTGCACTCAAATATAAGAGTTTGGTGCAATCCCGATTTTATCTGACCGTTTGGTACTATCGATCAGTGAAACTGAGTCAGACATCTGTTAGTTAAGGACCTAGATTCCGTCCCGATAATGCTGCTCTAGGATAGTCGAGGGTCTGGGTCTCTCTAATAAAATCTCCTGAGACGTTGACTGGTGATCGGAGTTTCCGAGTTTCCAAAAAAAAATTATTCCAACACCAAATAAAAGTATAATAGATACTTATGATTTACAAACTAATAACAGTCATATAATATTTTTATTATATTGATATTTAATATTCAATGCTTTTATTTTACAACAATTAATTATACTTTCAAAAGTCGCAACATTTTAATATTGAACAAAGTTGTAATGGATATCTAAGATACAGGAACTAAAACCAACCATATGATTTATGAATCCGTCAACTAAAATCTTAAATGCATTTTGCTAGTTAAGGCAAATTCATTATTGCTTCCATCTGTGAGAGTCAAGTAACCACATCCCTCAGCCAAGACCTTGATCTTATTTACTCCCATGACCATCAGACAATTAACAAGAGGAACCAAGCACAATAAAAGGTCTACGATAGCTAACAGACTAGATTGAAGATTGTCTGGTCTTGAAATGAAATCTCCCTGGCTAGCACAGAATTCAATACTTAGACAAATACAAACTAGCAAAGTAGAAAAGACCTAAACTCAGACAATGTGTTTAATTTCTTCGTAGAGAGTGATTGTGAAAACAACAAAACAGTACCTTTGCAGGAAAATTTGAGATTGCAACTCACTAATAATGTTCAGGATATCTTCAAAGTTTTCAATTCATATAGTTTATGTTTTGAGTATAGGATGATTCTGTAGCTTTCCAAGGAGTTCATTTATAGACTAAATTGATTTAACCTTTTGCTTGCAACATGACGTTAATCAACAGATATAAATAACCCCAAAACCCACAAGTTGGAAATCCACAGGCATAAGCAGATCTGAACAGAAAAATACTAAGGCAAGTGATATAAAATGACTTGCCTATATTTGTATACAAGGGTAATGTTACATCACAGTGCCAGATATTTTTTACAATTTGGTAGGATTCAAACAGGGGCATCATGAAATTTGAAGTGAAAAGGAGGAAAAGGAGAAGAAATTATAATAATAATAATAATTGGCCATTCAGAGAAAGAAGCTACTTGTTTGATTAGCAATTCAAATGTTGATCTGTTACTATTGATCCCAGTAGTTCCTTAGCTGTGACATATGCAAGAGAAGCTCATCTCTTCCCAAACCAGTGACACTGCTAGTCATGATCCAAGGGGGATGTTGCGGGTAGTTCTCTTGAATCAGTTCCTGAAAACTTTTGATATTCTCATCGGGCCTTCTTCCTTTTGCCAACTTCATCTTATCACACTTGGTGAAAACAAAAGTCATTTGTATCTGAATAAAGCAGAATTGCCAAAAGACCATGAGAACACAGGATTTGACCTTGTTTCAGTAAGCTAGGAAAGATCTGTATCACAATGAAGCTTAAGATAAAAAGCAGCATACATTATTTCGTCCAAGCCAATTTGCACAGTCTAAATCAATTTTTTGAGGAGGAACACTTGCATCAATGAGAAGCAGGACACCAACTAGAGTTTCTCTATTTAAAAAGTAACCTTTTGTGAATGAGGACCAATCCATTCGAGCAGCATCGGGTGCTTTAGCAAAACTACAATAAAAAGAAAAGCCCTAAGCATCCAGTATTCTGCAGATACCAAACAAATATTCTGCAGTTTCACAAGACACTAATATCAACTTTATGCAGTTGGAGAAGATATATTTGATGCCTTTAAGTATTCAATCATTTGGCATCCTTTCAGGAAATGTTAACTGTCATTTCACATTGCTTTGACTTAATTATCTATATCTCTATTAAAATCAAATTAAAGATAACAGATGATTTCTAAACAGCTAAACAAACTGAAAAAGTAACATAGACCCCTTAATCCCGATTGTTGGCACCAGTTTGACGAGGGGAAAAAAACAGCTCCAGGTCATAGACTATCAGAAACATGCAATTTCAGAACACTTCTTTGAGAGATTTATCTATCTTGGTTTTAAACAATTGCTGGATAGGAAACAGAAAACATTAACGAATAAAATAGGCAATACACAAAGTTGTGTTAACCAATTGCCAACCATATCATCAAGAAAAATCGGCGATACAAAACTTGGATAGAATATGGAAACATTTTATCAACTACAGGCAGTAATAAATCATATAGCCCCACAAAATGTTCTCTAGTCACACAAAAAACTCCAAAATCTCTTTTCACTTCACACTGGACACCACATGAGTTATGATCATGGACAAGAAAACAAAAACATATATGGTTTAATAACAGGAACATGTGCATAAGCCTATGATAAGACGTAAATTTTGCGATCAAGAATTTACAAAGGGAGTTTAGGAGAGTAGTTGATAAGCTATGAGTGCTGAAAGGTTGGGTGTAAGTGGGGGTTGGGTTATGAGTGCTCCTCAACCTTTGTAAACTACCTTTATTTAGTAAACTTATCTTCTTTTGTCTTTGCATGCGGATATAGACTTCAAAGCCAATCCACTTAAAATAATTGTGACAAGTCTTTGCAATTTTGTTATTTCTCTACAATTGGAGTCACAGTAAATTTAGATGAAGATGATGTCTCTTCTATTCTTCTTTGATCTGCCAACACAATAGAACAGTGCCTATGTGTTTGATTGTCTTAATAGTACATCAAAAATAAATTCCTAGGAAAGACTACAACTCTCAAAACTCACAGCTCACCAGCTATTCTCTTCAGTTCCCCCCTGCAAAGTTATCTACAGATCCATTTGATAATCTCTCCTCGTCTCTCTTTACAGCTCACATATACTTAATTTTGAATTCTTTTTATAAGTATTTTGTGTTATCTTTACAAATGAGAATAACCGCTTATCTATAATAAAATCCAATGGCATAATGATAAATAAATTGAAGACTTAGTTGGCCATCGATCTTACTTGGTCGCCACTCTACAATTGTTGGCCTCACAAATTCTTGCTTTTCCACGAAAATACTTTTCGCTATTGATCTTGCTTGGTCACCACTCTTCAATTGTTGGCCTCACAAATTCTCGCTTTTCCACGAAAATACTTTTGGCTACTTGGGCAGGCCCATTACTCAAGCCAACATTTCAATAATTCTCCACTTTTGCTTGAATTTTGTCCACCTTCATTTTAAAATTTTCTTCCATCTTTGTTATCACTCAGTTGTTTAATACGCGAACAAGATGATATTCTTGTTTAAAGTGTGATTGAATACATTCATTTTGATTATATTAATGATTTGGATAAGCAACTGTAAGTTGGAAGCCTACTTTAAAGCCTACAGTTGATAAAGCCAAACACACAGCAAGTACTAAAGCAGTTAAGGAGGCTATATTTTGTCACACCCCGAATCTCACACCACACCACAATGATATCGTCCACTTTAAAGAAAAGGATCTCATATGATTTTATTTTTGGAATGGACCAATCATAAACCGCCGCCCATCCCCAAAAGCCTCGTTATAATCTTTATAAATACAATGAGAAAAGTGTCAAATTATTTTTATGAGAATGTCATGTTTTCGTGTTTCAGTATTTAGTCAATTTTAAAAAAATTATATAGTTGTGCAATTTGTAAATGTTATTGAAAAATATAAATGTAGAGATCAAATAATTGGATAAATGAAAATATGATGGCCATAGTTGATGTCTTACCGATAACAATAGATGTGATTTCAATCCCACGGTAAAAATCTACAAACATAAAATCTAAGCAATGATCCCTTGAAATAATATCCCAAAAGCATGTTGGGCTCTATATGAGCAGAGTCCCTAAGAATAATACCCCAAAAGTACACATGTAATGAATTAATTGAAATAATTTATAATAAATGATTATATATCATTTTTAAATTTTGTCTTGATATATAGCACAGCTAAAGTATGGATATATAATTAGTATTTGAGTGTCATACACGTTAAATGTTAGAATATTCTGTTGAGAAATAAAAGGGAAAGTTGTTATTGAACTTCAATTTGGAGTGTGTAGAGTAAAATTTTAAAGTTTACAGGTTTATAAGTTTGGCATATGTTTGTATTATAGTGTATATATTTTGTAAAAAAAATTTATAATAAAAAATAGGAGTGTTATAAAGCTTGGTATCAGAACATGGTTTAGATTTTGTAAACATTCTCTAAAAAATAGTTAAGTGTTAGGATACCTTGGGATCCTGAGTTACTACATTTTTGTTGTATTGTGATATCATGATATTATTTTTTGTTTGATTTTATAGCAAGAACAGATCAGACGAGAACAATTGTATCAAAATCAATAAGAACAAGTAGTGTATCATAAAGGATATTAGACAGTTACAAGCAGACAGGGTTAAAGAAATAATTAAATAATTAAGCCTTAATAGATTGATTTGTTATAGTTATACCCCAATCCTGCACATGCTCAAAGTCAATGACATGGCTCTTAAATGCCTGAGAGCTTACAGGGAGGGGGCTAATAAGAACACACTTATATTACAGCATCTATTTTGGGTGAGAAAGTTCAGTAACGTTTGTCAGACTGCAAAACATTAGCTTAGAGATTTGACTAGGGGTTCAAAAAGAAATGATAGTAATAAAGGAAGGACAAATCATAAGTGAGAATAGACCAGTGGTTCCGAGTTTGTTATTACTAAAAAAAATGTATGGAGTGGTGAAGAGTAATCTAGGAGAGATGAAAACTAGATAATTAATAATTTTTGTACATATAAAGTTTGTATATATTTATGCAGGATAACTTAAGTTTATTATCTTTTAAGTATCTTCAGTTTGGCTTTATTAATTTGGATAATGAGTTTATATGGTTAATGCACGAATGACTTTTGTTTTACCTATGTGATTAAAATTTACTTATCTCTATATTATTTTGCTATAAATATTGTGACATAGAATCCCTTGTTTCAGTATATCTAATGATAGAAAAATAGAACCATCCTCTTCACAAAGAGGAGAACAATTTGGTGAATTTTACCAAACAATAAGGTAATTCGTTTCAGTATTTTGTGCATTCACTAGCAATGAATCTAATAACCATGACAACATGAGAGACATAATATGTCAGCATGAAGTAAATTTAAGAAATTTAACTCCCCAACTTTTAATGAAAAGGTTAGTCTGCTAATTGTTGAAGAATGGGTAGAACAAATTAATCGAATTCTGAATCCTATACAAGCACCCAAAGAAATTTAGGTTAAACTTGTAACATTTCAGCAAGTGGGACAAATGAACTATTGGTACAATACTATCAAAAATTATTAAACAAGATGAAGAGTAAATATAAGATAATTTTAAAGACTTTTCTTAGTAAATATTTTTTGGAGGTATTTCGTGGTCATGTTAAATGAGTTTATTCATTTAACTCAGAAAAATATATTAGTGGCATAGTATGAGGCAAAATTTGAAGCCCTAAGTTGATTTGCTACTTCAATGATATTTAAAAAACAAAAAAAAAAGACAAGATTAAACAACTTGTGAAGGGACTAAAATCGATACTTCATCGTAGGCTTATAGTATTGAAGCTTCAAAATTATTCAAAGGTAGTTGAACAAGCTTTAATGATAAAGCAAGATGAACAAAAAATTAGACATATCATAGAATCAAAGGAGAAGTCAGATCAGAAACTCATAAGGTAGGGAGAGAAGAGACAAATTAGGGGTAAGTTTTCTATTTCGGGCAACTAGAGTTTTCGTAATGCACTTAGTGTATGTTTTGAATGGGGAAAACAAGGTCATCATCCAAATACATGTCCGCATTTAAAGCAAATACAAAATCAAACAATGGAAATACTCGAGATAGTCAAAGTTCTCGTGTATCTTTGGGTATGTGCTTTGAATGTAGATAACAGGGCCATTATCGAAATCAATGTCCACATTTGGGACAAGTACCAAGTCAAATGGCTAGCCCTGATCAGAGGAGTATTCAATCAGTATCACAACAAACTCAGCAGCGTAGACAACCACAACAAAGACAATGAGCAGTCATTCCAAGAGACTCAATTGTTACAAGGGCAAGGAAAACTCAAAACTTAAAGTAGAGCTTATGCTATCAGTCAAGATATGGATCGACATCATATCATGGTAGAAGGTATTTTTCTTTTATTTAGTACTTGGGCTAGAATATTATTCCATACCGGTGCTAGACATTCTTTTATCTCTTTAAAGCTTCTATCTTCCTTGCATTTAGAGACTAAATCTTTATAATATATGTTGTCAATCGAAATACCTACTGGAGTTGGTATAGATTTAGATAGGATGTGTAGAAAATATGAATTTAATATAGACGGTCCAAAATCACTTTTGGGTTAAGTGTGATGAAACTAATGTATTATGATGTGATATTTGGTTTGAATTGGTTATCCTTTAATGCCATTATAGATTATCAAAGAAAAAAGGTGACTTCACCTCCCTGATGAAGAAAGATTTCATATCCTTACAAGTAGAGAGGATAATAACTATAGTAAATATGCTGAGTATAAGGAACACAAAGATTACTTAGGATGGATCGCTAATATGATGAGTTGGGACACTAGTGATTCAACAACTTCATCTATTCTAATAAATGATGAGTTTCAAGATATATTTTCTGATGAATTACCTCCTAAAAGAGGTAAATTTTACTATTAAAATGTATCCTGATATTGCATTAATTTCAATCACCCCTCCTATGGGCACACACATCAATGTGTGGGAGCCCCCTTCTGCAGAACCACCATGTCAAGTTTGACTCTAATACTAATTATCATAGCTCGGATCTCGACCACAACGATATTGTCTGCTTTAAAGGAAAGATCCCTCACGGTTTTGTTTCTAGAATGGGCCGTTCACAACATACGGCTCATTCTAAAAGGTCTTGTTATGATCTCAATGAACCTTACAATTTATATTCAACCTTCCCTTTACAAGCTACATAATCTTTTTTTTTTTCTTAATGTTTAAAGTAGCAAATTGATTTTGCCTCATATTGTGCATTGACATATTTTCTTGAGTTAGATGAATAAATTCATCTAACATAACATCATGAAATACCTCAGATAAATATTTGCTCAAGAAAGACTTTTTAAAAACATCCTATGTCCAACTCTCATCTTGCTTAGTAATCTTGATAATATTCCATCATTGATTTGCTTATTCCACTAGTTGAAATTTTGCAAGTTTTACTCAAATTTTTTTGGGTGCTTATGTAGTATCCAAAATTCGATCGATTTGTTTCACCCATTCTTCGGCAATTAGTGGACTAGCATTTCCTTTAAAAGTTGGCGGTTTGAGTTTTCTTAAATTCATTTAATACTAACATATTTTGTTTCCCATCAATGTTGCTATGGTTATGAGATTTATCGTCAGTTAATCCACAAAATCCTATTGTCATAGCAAGTGTCTTTCACCAAAACGATATAATCCGCTTTGGAAAAAAGGGCCCTCATCATTTTGTTTCTAGAATAGGTCGTTCACAACCTGCCACATATCCAAAAGATCTCATTATAATCTTAGGGGCCCACAACTTATTTTCAACCCTCCATTCACTTTTTATGATAATATGGGACACCTTTTGTCATTCAACATGCTACAATCACCCCTCTTTCAGGCACACACATCCCTGTTTATAGGCTTCCTTCCGTAGAGCCATAATGCCAAGTTTGGCTAGGACATCAATCATCACAGCCTGGGTCTTCCATTACAACGATAATGTTTGTAGCACTTTAGGTGACAAAAGATGTTTCACATTGCCAGAAGAAGTGAAAGAAAAGTTAAATATAAATTGTGAGCTCCCTTAAAATCATAATGAGGCCTTTGGAGATAGGCAACAAATTAAACGGCCTATTTCAAAAAAATATTGTGAGGGGCCTCTTTTTTCCAAAGTAGACTATATTGTTGTGATGAAAGATCTAAGCTATGACAATTAGCCCAAAAGGATGGGTATTTTATAATACCTTGGGTGATAAAAGGTGTCATACATTTTTAAGAAAAGTGAAAGAAAGGTTGAATATAATTCATGGGCCACCTAAAATCATAACAAAGCATTTTGGAATGGGTGATGGATTGTAAATGGCCTATTCTAGAAACAAAATCGTGAATGGCCCATTCTAGAAACAAAATCATGAAAGAACGCTTGCCACCAAAGCGACCAATATTGTTGTGATAGAAAACTCGAATTGTGACAATTGTATCAAAGCCAAACCTGACGCCATGGCTCCGTAGAAGGAGGTCCACACATGAGGATGTATGTGCCCAAAAGGAGGGTGATTATAGGTGTCTAAAATTGCCAAAAGAAATGAAGGAAAGGTTGAATATAAGTTACAGGCTCCCTTGATATCACAGCAAGGCTCTTTTAGAATCAGCGATCAGTTGTGAATAGTCTATTCCAAAAACAAAACTGTGAGAGGCCCTTTATCCTAAAGTAAACAATATCCTTGAAGTGAAAGACCCGAACTATAACAATGGCCCCATTCCTTTAAAGCAAAAATATCACTGTGGTGGAGGATTTGGACTATGACAATTGATATTAGAACTAAACCTGACACTGTAGCTCTGAAAAAAGAGGAGAACACACAAAGACATGTTTACCTGAAAAGAAGGTGATTGTAACACCCTAGGTGACAAAAGGTGTCCCATATCACCAAGGGAAGTGAAGAGAAGGTTGAATATAAGTCATAAACTCCCTTGAGATCATGTCAAGGCCTTTGGGATGGGCAACAAAATCTTAAAGGGCCTCTTTCCCCCAAAACGAACAATATCATTGTGGGAAAAGATCCAAGCTATTACAATTGGTATTAGCCAAATCTTGCATCGTAGCTCCGTGGAAGGACACCCACACACGAGGACATATGTCCGAAAAGAAAAGTGATTGTAACACCTTAGGTGATAAAAGGTATCTCACATCACCAGGAAAAGTGAAGGAAGGTTGAATATAAGTCACAAGCTTCCCTGAAATCATAACGAGGCCCTTTAAGATAGTGACGGATTATGAACAATCCATTCCAGAAACAAAACTAAAAGGTGCCCCTTTCTTCCAAAATGGATAATATAATTGTGATGAAAGATCCAAGCTATAACATATTTGGTTAAAGCGGTCGCTAGAAAACTTAGGACTTACGAAAGAACCAAGTTTTCATGCATATATAGATGTATAATTCATGTCATGTAAGAAATTATTGGTGAAGAAAAAATACTACTTCAAAAGAGTATACTACAAATCCTGTAGATATAATGCCAAATTTGTGACAACGATCAAGTTTAAGCAAATATCCTGTAAGTTTGAAAGAACCAAGTGGTGGCTAAGATTGAAGTAAATTTTGATGTATATGAAGTTGGACACAATTCAATTAAAGCTCGAGATTTGTTGAAATATTGACCATGTAATGTAAGAAATCATTAGTGAGGAAAAAATACTACTTCAAAAGAGACTGCTACAAATCCTGTTGATATAATGCCAAATTTATGACATCGATCAAGTTTAAGCAAATATCCTACAAGTTTGAACGAACCAAGTGATGGCTAAGATTGAAGTAAATTTTGATGTATATGAAGTTGGACACAATTCAATTCAAGCTCGAGATTTGCTGAAATATTGACTTGAATAATGGGAACATATATGCATAACCATATTGCTTAATGATAAAATGTATGGCCCAAATATTTACTCGACCGTAAGTTTTTTGGCCATGAATTAAAAAGTGATGACCAAGTAAAACTTCAATGTAATTATTATTATATCATTGAATTTTACTACAAATGGGCAATAGAAAATTTTAGAACAAAATCCCAAATTCAGTAAATGTTAGCTTTGAAGAGAACCGGGGAAAGCTCATTAGGTGGAGTTTTAAAAGCAACTATTGAGCTATGATTGCTGAGAGTTTGGGCGTAAGTGGGTGTTGTATTTGAGTATTCTCCAGCCTTTGTAAACTCCCATTAGTTAGTAAAAGTATCTTCTTTTGCCTTCAATTGTGGGCATAGGCGGCAAAGCCGAACAGCCTGAACCACATAAAATCATTATATTTTTCCTTACTTTTTTTTTAGTTTGAATTTACTATTATTTCTCTACAATTGGTTTCCCTGTAATTTTGCCAATTTTCAACCAACCTTTGCTCACTTTCACAACGATATTATGGACAAGTTATTTTTACTAATAATCAATTGTCATGAGATGTAATAAATTATTTCAACTTGCTTTTGATGCTATTGATAAGGTAGTTGGAACTACAGAGGCAGGTAAAACCAAAGATGGTTTGGAAAACATACTTCATATATCAAGCAAATAGTCATAGTGGAAGAAATTCTTAAAAATATCAATGCTACACAGCCAAAAATCTTTAATGAATCACTCATAACAGGGGAAAAAGGATTCTAAAATTCTTAATATTAGTGAACAACAAATATTTGATGGACCGCTCACAGTAACTACATAAAGATGTGGAAAAAGATTGAAATGAGCAAAAAAAAAAGGATAAAGGTAACATAAAAGGAAAATGTTGTCGTGAGTGATAAAATTGACAATCAAATGATATAAAAGAAATTGTTTAATACTCAATCATTAATAAGGAAATATATTTCAATGTTAATAATTAACCTTTTAATGCAATAATGACTTAAATGATGTTTATTTTCTATTCATGTAGGCCCTTAATATGTGATTATGAAAATTTAAATTTTTTGATATAAACGAAGACAACTTTTCTTCCACTTCAACATGTAATTCAAAATTTCCACGTACAATTTACATAGTATAATTTACATGCATGAATAAAAGAAAATATTTGATTTTTCTAACAGATTATCAACAAATAAGCCAACATAAATTTAATAAATTATTGTACTACAAATAGATATATTTTTGCAGGTTGTTTCTATATTTTATGCAGTAGTTTATTGACCAAGTTCTTCAGATTATATACTACTTCTTTTGTCAAAATAAGAGTTTTAAATTTAAATATGCATTTAGATTAGCATTTTGTTTGCAGCATAAGTGACAATTTGAAACATGAGTAAAAGGAAGAGAAAAACTGACTGACAATCATATGTTATAATATTTAATGAAGAAATTACAAAAAGCATGAAATAACACATACACATACAATAAATTCTATTCTATTCTTAAATATTCATAAATATAATACTTTCACAAAAAAGTTGTGGAAGCATTAAATATTCCCAGTAAATGGTGTAAGAAACAGGAATTGTATCACTCTATATTTTTGTTAATGGTTGGATTTATCCCAAGGTTAATAAAAATGGTCTAGACAATCACGAAAACGCGAGATTAGTGTGTGTATATGAGGAGGGATTATTTATTTCAGATGTTTGGCCTAAAATAATGGCACAAATTTTAAGCTACTGATCTCTTGCAAACAAGAGCTGAAGGGATTGATGAGTTGGAACATTAAATGCTGACTTTTAACTTGAGATTTTAACTATTAAGATTGGACAACTTAATGAATGACAATTTGCATCTCAATTTAATTCAAACTATTTAAGTTAAAATAACCCCACTTAAATCCCTGCATAAGTATATACATATATATCACTAAATGAAATTGACGTAAAATTACACCAAATAAAATTGCTTCACGGTCTTAATTAATTTTCCTTAGAGTGATTAATTAATTTATGAAATGAATCAAATTCGTCATGGAGATTTTTAACTAGATGGTTGGGGTGGGAGGAAAGGGAGAATATAATAGATATACTATGAGAATAACAAGGTAGAGGAGTATAAGAGATATTTGACGAGGACAACAAAAAAAGGCATGCAAGGGAACTAAAGATAGGATGGGTTAGTGTTGAAATATACAACTGTTGATTTTAGAGCTACTGATTAGAAAATGGAGAGTCTTGGTTCCATATAAGAAGAATTAGATTTTTTGTAATAGGATTGACTGTTTCTATTAAATTTTGGTTGCTAGTATGTTTTGAAGACAAAAGAAAGAATACCAAGAGTCAAGGTCTGATAAAGAATACCAAGAGTCAAGATTTGATGCTTTTCTTTTTCCTTTGCTTCTGACACCTCAGCTTCAGTATTTTGAATCATAAATTTCAATATCACATCAACAATTTTATTAGTCCTTAGATTGAAGTAAATGAATGGTTAGATATTAGTTTCTACTTTTAAGTCACAAATTTAAGTTAAAAAGAACTCCATCCTCTCTCTCTCTCACACACACACACCACACACACATGCGCGCACGTGCACATACTCTGACCTCCCTCAATCTTTCTATGATCAATGAGTGATAAACTAGGGATTACTGTTGAACCCTACAAATTTCATCTGAGTGATAAACAGGGGACTACTGTTGGAACCTACAAATATCCGAGGTAGGTCACCCAAAGAGGTTTTGAACCTTAACCTCTTAGTTTTATCCATGAGTCTTTTACCACTGAACCCATCCTCTTGAGGGTTTATTATTATCTACACACGAACAACTGAAGACAGCAACTCTAAAATTAACTGAGATATAATCACCACAAAAATCACCAAATACCAGTTACTAAATGCACTTGAAAACATATATTTGGGCTCAATATTTCCATTCTTTATGGTTAGCATTTTGAATTTAAGACTCAGGACCATTTAACTTTTAGATTTAATTCTATAATTCAAATCCAGGTTTGTTTAGTGTGGGAATCAATGTTAATTAAACTCAAGAATTTAGAATTTCACATTTTAGACTTCATTTTTATATTTTTCCAGTTTCCGGTTAGGATTTGGATTTCTTCTAGCATAATTAAGTTTAAAAATAAACTAATCCAATTGGACAATCTCTCCTACAAGACTTCCAAAATTTTTAAGAAGTTTCACATCATAATTAAACTTCTTAACAGTGTATGTATTTGTGATTTCCTATAGTAAAAGAACATCAACAAGTGCTCATCAAGACCTTAATTCAATTACTTATAAAACAAGAGAACTTACCCATAACCAGGCAAATCCACTATGTACCAACTTTTGTTGACCAAGAAGTGATTAAGTAGCTGAGTCTTCCCTGCAGAAACCATAATTTAATTACAACAAAAAACTATGAACTTCAACAAACAAGAAGTAAAACTCATTATAAAAAAAAATAAATAAATAAAGACCTGGCCTTTTCGACGTGAGTGCAACTTCTTTCTTGCGAACCAGAGCATTAATAAGCGATGACTTGCCCACATTGGACCGACCCAGTATTGCAAATTCGGGTCGGTCATCTTTTGGACAATCCTTTGCCCGACCACTGCTCTTCACAAACTCCACTTCCTTAATCTGGGAATGACCCGCGTAAGGTCCAACAACAATATTCGACCCGGGTAAAATCATGTCTTCGGTCACTTCGTCCGATTCGACACCCGGCGGTACGAATAGGACAGTCCGGATGAACTTGGCCGTATCCGATATGGTTTGGGACTGTTTTGTCGTCTTCCATGCAGAGGTCGGTTGGGGTCGTATCGGGTTCGGGCTTCGTGTGGAGAATGAGAAGCGAATTTTGAGATTGAGAGTAAATGGGCATGGCTTTGGAGACGGTGATGCAGGTGACAAGAGACTGAAGAAACGGTTTAGAAGTAGCATCTCTGGAGGGGAGTTTTTTTGTTCAGCATTTTGGGTGAGGAGTGCTTTGGAGATTAAATCAATCGACAAGAAAACGGAGCCGTTTTGGTTGCCAAAAATTATTTTAAATCTTTTCACCAAGTAATTTAAATCTATTTTTCATAAGCAATAAAAAATTCAATCTGTTTCGTAAACCAAAAAAATATATAAACTTTAAAATAAAATTTTCAAAATTAATTAAAATTAAAAAAAAATAATTTATAAAAACCATAAAAAAATTTAATTCAACTTTATTACTCCTAACAAAAACTTTATGCTTATTCCAACAACTATTACTTAATGATAAAAAAATTTAATAAATTTTTTGAGTTGTAACCTTTTTTTCAAGCAACAACTTATTTCTTTAAAAATTTATATAAGTTATACCATTCATCACTATTTTGTAAAAAATATATTAGACACTTAGGACTTGATTAATGAAATAATATCTCTCTTCAAATTTTTTTTTTTTTTACTGTTATAAAGAAAATATTTTATTGAAAAGAAATAAAATATTGATAATTTTTTTTTGATAATATAGAGTATTTAAGTTTCGTCCTAATTGATGGGTTTTATTCTAAATTTTTTTAATAATTTGGAGTATTTAGGTTTCGTACTGATTGATGGGTTTTATTCTACTAATCTCTAAGGATATTAGTTGAATATATCACTATTTAAATATTTCATTTAAATCATAATCCAAGCATTTTGTTTAAATTATAAATGATTAGTTAAAATTAAATTCAAAAGATGCACCTAAATCACATTCCAAACTCAATTTATCATCCCTAAACTATAATTGACAAATTGTTTATTCATAAAATCAAAATTCTTAATGGAGAAGGGAGATAGATTATTCAAGAGTCCAAGTCAATTTGTTTTATAAAAATAAGATATCAATAAATTCTTTCTTTTAGTTAGTACTCATTATAAATATGAGTGTAATTAATAATATTTATCAGTAATAAATAATAATGTAATAATAAATAAATCTTCACCTCATACAAATAAATATATACACATAATAAAAGATTGATAAAAAATTAAGTAAAAATCATATAAGTACTAAATCTAAAATTGCACCCTAATTTGCATCAAAGATCACGTTGCTATCAGTGGTATCTTAAATAATTAATATTTTAAATTAATTAATTAATATTATTAATATTTAATATTTTAAATTGGTTAGAATTATTATATAAAATGATGTGTTATAATACTTTAGTTTATCTATAAATGAAAATTAAGATATTAGAATAGGGAGGAAGATAAATATCTTTTATAGTTTTCAATAATATCACTTTACCTCTATTGAAAAATTTATAACAAAACTTTCTATAGTTATCACACCCGTGATTGTACTTTCGGGGCATAATTGTAATTTTATCTTATTATTTGTTCATATATTTGCATCCATGATGCATATCGATAGTTTATTCGTTTATTCTTGGGAATACTTGGCCTCTGGTTGACTAAAAAAGAGTTTATGTGAGAGTATGTTGGGACCCCGTTGGTGATCTTCAATTTTCGGAAAGGGTTTAAGAGGAAAAGTTCATTCTTGGCGAGTTCGGTCGACCGAATGGGCAATTCGTTCGACCGAAGTGA
>JAVXUL010000020.1:6446983-6457107 GCA_035590515.1 Trichilia minutiflora
GCCAAGTATTCCCAAGAATAAGCTAATAAACTATCGATATGCATCATGGATGCAAATGCATGAACAGGAAATAAGATGAAGTTACAATTATGCCCCGGAAATACAATCACGGGTGTGATAAATAATTTATTAATTTGAGTATAATTATTTGATATAAATAAATATATAATTTATTAATTTTATTTAGGGATTTAAATGATAAAAATTAAAAATTTATACAATAAAATTAGAGATTTATATGATAAATGTTAATATTTTTGTCTTTAATAAAGAAAAATTAGAGATATTTGTCATAAATATTTTAATAAAGAGTAATGATATTTTAAAAAATTATAAAAAAATTTTATCATAAAGTTTTGAACGGAGAATTTATACAATAAAAATTAGGGATTTATATGATAAAGTTAATATTTTTGGTTTAATAAAGAAAAACTAGAAATATTTGTTATAAATATTTTGATAAAAAATAAATAATATTTTAAAAAATTATAAAAAAAATTTTATCACAAAGTTTTGGATAGGTAATAAATACTATTACTAAAACTATAGGGGATATTCATTTTTCTCCTTATTAGAACCCGTTGGCCTTTTTAACAATATGTGCAAGTAATGATTTTTCTAATAAAAATATAAAATTTTTATTCTTATGAAAAAAAAAATAGTATAGATCAAGAGTCAATGAATACTATTATTCTAGATTTATAAATAAAGATTTTATAAAAAAAAGTTTACATTCTTAGCAATATTTTCTCTCTATTTTTTTAATTCAAAGTTAAGGTAAAAAATTAGGGATTCCTATGATTTTTTGCCCAATTATAAACCCATTATCTTTCAATTATTCATTAAACCGACACGACGCCGTTTTGTTTTATATTTGTCATCTCTGGTTGTAGGAGGAGGTTGAACCGACGGCTTGGTGGAACTGTCACTCAACCGAAAATGTCGTGGATCGTTAGTTCCATCGCAAACTCTCTGAAGCTTGACGAAGACTATGAAGAAGATCACTCGCCTATCAACAATAAAAATGTTACGAAAACAGAATCAGAATCTGATCAAAATCAAAATCAAAATCAGTCAACGGCCGACACACCACGCGGCGTCAAAGAAGATCTCTCCGAGCTCACGAAATCTTTCTCACGGCAAATCTGGGGCGTCGCCTCCTTCCTCGCTCCTCCTCCACAAGAACAACCTCCAATGCTCGACCAACACCAGCCCTTCGATGAATCAGATCAACAATCGGGTCAAGAGGTCACAGAAGAGGCCATAATTGAAGGAATCAGAAGTGATTTCGCCGAGATTCGCGGAAAATTCCAGAGTGGAATCTCGAGGTGGTCGAATAATATTTCGGTTTCGGAGATCACGAAAATGGCGTCGCATTTTCTACAGTTTGGATCGGACACTGGACCAATCGATGCGTTTGGTGTGACTGAAGAAGTATTGATGTTTGTCCAAAACATCGCTGTTCATCCAGAGACTTGGCTTGATTTTCCTGTTCCTGACGAGGAAGAATTTGACGGTTTGTTCCTTCTCAGTTAATGTGATTTGATTTTATATATTTTATGTCATATTTGCTTTTAGAGTGTAAACATATATCTTGTTATACATGGACAATGGCCTGACTGAACTGATGTTTTTCTCATTTGAAAGAATTTATTCATGAATGAATGGAAAATAATTATAGTACTAGTTGATTTTTCTTGTGCTTTGTTTCCAAATTTGTCCATGTGTGCTTGCTATAGGATTTTGTTTGTTATGAAAGGGTCTTTGACGTTGTCTTTTGGATATTAATCTGTGATAGATCTCTGTCATTTTCTTTAGTTCAATGATCACTATCGACATTCGTTTTGAAAGAAAAATTCAATCTATGAAGCTAGAAATTGTTGAAGTATGAATTCAATTCTGTTTTCATTTTGATAGAAATCTGCTTATTTATCATGACCAATTTCCTCTACTTTTTCTTGCTTGTTTCTTTTTACCTTCTGAGAATAATATCTATCATTATTTTATTCTGCTTGTTTTCTATTAGGTTATATCTACATTTCCTTTGAAAGAAAAATATTTGTGCTTTGTTTTCTGAGACTAATTTGTGCTATGAACAATCCTCTGGTTGGGTTTGCTAATAAAGGCACTCTATTCTTGTTATATGTGTTCCTTTTCTTTTATTTTGAGTAAATGGATCAAACTGATAACAAATATTGTAATTAATTTGATTTTTCAGATTTTGACATGTCTTATGCCCAACAAGAGCATGCTTTGGCCGTTGAACATCTAGCACCTACATTAGCTGCTCTTAGGATGGAACTTTGCCCAGAGTATATGAGCGAAAACTGCTTCTGGAAGATTTATTTTGTACTTTTGCACCCTAGACTCAATGAAAATGATGCTGCGCTTTTGTCAACTCCCCAAGTAAGTTGATTTTTTCTACTTAGTTGCATCTTTCTTTGTATTTCATTAATCATTCACTTTTTGTAGGATCTAGAGATGCACAACATGGCATTCTGCTGTGTACTTGTGTATTACATACTAAAACATATGGTTTTGGATTTTTGTCCCATTTTTTGCATGACATGATGTTGTGTCAGTACTGTCTATTACATATTGAAGTAAATGTTTTTGGAATTCTTTATCCCATTTATGAGATGTTTTTATTTGTGGTACCTTAAGATTATTGGTTAGCAATTCATATATTAGGGTATTTTTTACCTTTCGTGTGGGTAAATGCTATTAAGGATTGTGCACAGAGATGAATATTAAACAGTTGATTAACCTGATAAAAATGTATCCAGCCAAAATGCCATAGATTTGATGCCAGTACCTTTGTAAAATACGTTGGCACTGGATTGCTAATGTGTTCGATTCTGCTCAAGTAAGATGAAGGGAAACACCTTCTGAAAATGGACGTGTCTATCAGCTAACTCCATTAGTTTCTTATCTGTTCTGATGTTGCCCTTGTTATTCTTAGGTTAAGTTTTTGCCTGTCATTTCTAATAGATGACTGTATGCATGCAGATAGTGGAAGCTAGAGCAATGTTAGCGCATAAATTGCAGAACAGAGTTGAGGCAAAGCCAGAACCAGTTAATTCTGAAATTGCTACATCTGATGCAGACAAAACAGTGGGAAGTGGTACAATTCTGAGTGAAACTGCCAAATCACCTGAAAAAGACTGTCGTGCTGTGCCATCTTCTGTGCATTCTGAGTCGATGACTCTTAAGACATCTGCCATGGAAGCAGACCCTTCTGTTGTAGCAATTGATTTTGAAACAGAGAAACACCCAGTTCAAAGTAATGAGAATCAAGTTGTTGACAAATCTGTTGTCAAAGAAGAGGCAGTGGATGAGACCAAACATCAACATTCACTCTCTAGTTCCTCTGTTGGAGTTGAAGAGAAATTTGAGGATGATGGCGATGATTGGTTGAAAGAGGAAAATTCAGAGATGGTTGGCATGAGTGGTTCCACAATGCATCTGGGGAATGATGAGGATGTGTCATTCAGTGATCTCGAGGAAGAAGATGGAGACGTGCCTGTAAGTTATAAGAAGACAACATCTAGTTTTGATTCTTCAACAAAAGATTCACGAGACTGGGTTCAGCTTAGCAGGAGCTCTACTGACTCAGTTAAGGATATTAACCCTGCTGGTGTCAAACCTGCTGTATCACAGCAGGTAAGTGCTCGCAATCCTGAGACCAAAGAATCCAATGATTGGCTTGATGTTGATGATATTGATGAGATGTGATGATGTCATAAAAGCCTTCTTGGCTGTTTGAATTATGCATTATTCTTGCTAACTTATTGTGAATATCCTGTGTATGGTTTCTCCTGTCCAAGTTTTATGCTTTGGGTGCGATATGGTTGTACATATGATCGTATCAAAATTGGAATAACTATGTGCCTATGAATATGTATCCTCATTTGTCTTCCCTTCTGTTTATGTGGTGAATTCAGCACCATGTATGAGATTCCATTTTCGTTTGGTCTAGGAATTGCATATGCTTGATTTGAAGTTGTTAATGGTAGAAGGTTTAAATTTTGTTGGTTTTATATCTTACACGTGCATTAATTAGTGGAAAATTAATTAATGCAAAAATTACGGAACCTTGTAATCGTAGGATAAGGAGGTAATGGCTGACCCTATGATAGGTTGGATGGTGGGCCTTAAACTTACTCATTTGCATTATTTGTCAATAGAGGAAGCACAACCAGGAATTATCATAAAATTAATGCCTTAGCATCTAAGGATTATTAGTAAAAAGGGATTATTTCTGTGACACAAATTGTATGAATTACGGGATAATGAATTTGTACGAAGAATCTATATATTTTAAAAAAGTGGTTATCATTTGAAAAGGATAAATTGTAAGAAATACCTTTACTTTAAATTTTTAGTTATTTTCACTTGTAACACAACTTAAGAAACCTTAAAGAAATTGTCTGTTTAGGTTTTATTAATGATACCTTTTACTAGAAAGATTTTAACATTAAAATCTTTCTAGTAAAATGATTTTACAGTACTTAAGCTGGGTCTTATGAACCCATGAGCGCAAAGTTGGTCATTTATGTTTTGGGGTTATAATATATATCTTATTAGAAGAGTAGATTTGAGGAGAAACATAAAAAATGGAGACAAATCTCAGTTAATTTTTTTGATTTATGCTTATATACTATGTGCAAGGAGAGCTTATTATTTAGATGAAAACATCACAGACAACACTGACTAGCTAGGCAGAGAGAAGCCTAAGACCCAACTTACTTACTATTTTAGTCATACATACAAGGACAGGATGAAACCAGTTCCTGAGTGAGAAACTACCAAACACCCACCTTACATACTAATCTAGTCACCCATACTAGTACCGGATGAAACCAGTTCCGGAGCGAGAAACTAACTCATCATGATCGGATGAGGCCAAAGTTTCCCGAAAGACGCTCAAGATGAGACCGCAACAAGGTTCCTAGTGAAAATTTCGGTCTATCATCTAGGCTGTTGCCCCTGCGAAGATTTGATGATGAAGGAGCCTGAGAAGTCCGATTAGAGGATTTATTAACCACCAAGATGGATCCCCCAATCTCTTGTTTCAACAATTCAATTGTATGTTGATTCACCTCATGCCCTGAAGCATCCTTAACGTAGAATGATCCCGTGGCTTTGTCTCCGTTTGTCCCAATTTCAATCCTGGATACTGACAAGCCATTTTCGCGAAACGCTCGTGTCATGTCCGAGAGCAATCCCATTCGATTTTGAGTATTAATATCCAACCTCAAACCCTGCACAAAGGAATTAATCGTGATGCACACACACGGAGGGAATGTATTAGTTTGTGAATTAAGCATTAACAGTACTTTTATTATGTGAACATACACGGGAGATTCTCCGCTGAATAGCAGCAATCAAACATTGTGTTAGTTTTTGCCTCTCGCTTTCCGTTTCCAAAGCGCAACCATCCTTGTGCCTTACAAAGTACTCCTGCCATGTAAACATTCCTTCATACGTGAAAATGCTAAAATGACTCTACACAGACTACATTCAAGAAGATGAATATTTCCCGTACCTGATCGGCGAAACAGCCCTTCGAGCTAACTGCAGCATGGAACACTACATACTGAAGGTCAGTCAACGTGCATACTGTATCAAACAACAGCTTCGGCCTGTCCACACTTCTCACGTTCACTACTGAGTATCCTCTCTCCTCACAACTTTCTATAAACACATGGGTCCGAGTACAACCATTCCAGTGGCCAACACCACCGTCGCAGCCCTGACATATTTCATAGTCCCTGTCAGCGTACATCAACTGGTGTAGCCTCCGTTCGGTGTGCGTCCAACCAGCCATCGGGGTGGTTAACCTGACACTCTTCATTTCCCCATCCCGATGATGGGCCTCCACCACCATCTCTAACTGCTCCTCTATATGGGCCATCCTCTTTGAGTCTGTCATGGGCCCGCCTTTCAGCCCATCTTCTACATAGAATATGCAAGCCGCTCTCGTGTTGTGTGTCCATGCGACGCCAGCAGTCACGTGGCATCCTAACTCGCAAAGCACTGCTGATATTTCCGATATAAGTCCCGGTCGATCCACTCCGGTGACCTCTATGGCCGTTTTATCGGTTGACACATGTGATGGCCTCACATCTCTCTTCAGAGATTTTTGTACTTCTTCTAATGCTTCTCCTCGTCTTTTAGCACACAGTGCCTGCAAAACATACAAAAAAAAATATATACACCATAATCACCATTATTGCAAGAGTGAATTTGGTCATTTCAATGGAAGTTTGTGATTCATTTTAAATATAAATACCTGCTGAATGTAAAGAAGTAAGTTTTCGTCGGTGAGTTTGTTCCCGGACTGATCTGTCACGTGGAAGACTGAGCACCATGCAATAAAAACGAACCCACATGAATTAGCTACAGAACCATCGTGGGTGCCTCATTTATATCTCATCTAGTCCATTACATAAAATTCTCTCTCTCTCTATATATATCATATTTTCTATGTATGATGCTTTCTCGAAGTTGATAAACCAATAGGGTATAGAAAGAATAGATGATGCAAGGTTGATCCAAGAGAAGGACTAACCATCCATTAACCATCCACCATCAGACGAAATGTATGATTTTGATATCACGAGGTCTAAATCTGTCAATACTTGGACCATCTCCAGTAAAATCCCGTGCTTGTTTGCGCTATCCACCTGAGGAATTTTACAATTTCAAACGTAACGCAGCAAATTTATAAACCATGTAATTACGGAGAGAATTTTCATTTACAGCTGAAGCTGGAAAAAGGTTGTATTCTGGGTCGCTGTATATCTCACTTTAAATGTTGCTTGAAAGCATGGTTAGAAGCCACGAGTCAAAAGTAAAACCAGGGAAACTGCGTCATGGGACTTTCATTTTTCTTAAAGAATCCCTTTTCGGCTTTATAGCTTTCGTAGTCTGTATTCAACTAGATTGCGTCATTTTGTTAAGTTTTTCTTCTAAACATTACTATCATGCAAGCATATCTTCTTTCCAGATATAATCGAAAACCAAACAAGATAATCAATGCTAACCGTAAAACTTTTGGCTTCTGACGTCTCTCCTTTTCTATCTCTCTCTCTCTTTTTTTGCATTTTTTTTCCTTAAAAACTGATTAATGGCTGTTGAGTCCGCAGCAGGTCAGAAATCTCTCGCTTTCTCCACCTTGGTAATTTTATAACTATAGTGGGGATGTGGGATTGATGCGTTTCTATTAACTTATGTACTAAGAAGATCAGAATCCTATTACATAATGCTAATACTAATTATTATATATGTATAAAGTAACGACACTATCTAGGATTGCAGCATCCATAATCTCTGTATAATTATATTTTACTAAAATTGTTAAATTACCACTATATTCAAAAGTTTATTCGTAATGGATTAGAAATAATATTATATGCCAGAAGTTCCATATTCCACATCTATATCATGTGATTACAAAATGAAAAATAAAATTTGATCCCAGATCACCATAAGAATAACATACTACTCACCTTCACAAGCGTGCAGTCTTGGTAGGCGTCACTATCGATACAAACTCTGCAAAATACACCATTGATGGTTTGCAATGACAACTAAAAATAAATTATGACTTTAAACTTACTAAAAAGCATTGAACAACTCAAAAGCATGAAATATTGGAAACTTGAAAAGGTCAAAAAAAAGAAGAAGAAAGGAAATTATATGATACCTGGGAGGGTGAATTCTTTCGATTAGTGATTCAAAATCAGGGTCGATGTAAGGCCGATAAGGGATGATCTCCATCTTTTTAATCAGCGAGAGCTGCTTCAAGTTTTATTCACTATTCACGAGGAGGGTGGAATCGTTAACACCACAAAAAGCTGCATACAAATAATATATACTTGAAATTGCGTAGACTATACTATTATATATTTTCAATATTATACAAGACAGGTAATATGTACAGAAACGTGTTCATGTACGATGGTGATAAGTGAGCGGCGTTTTGCTTGTTTTTTAAGTTGACATAAATATATGAAGAATGAGAATCCTACGGCATTTATACTACTGTTTCATTGTAGAAATTTTCTCTAGTTTCTACTGATGGTTTTCTTCAATAATAAGATGACAAGAAGATATATAGACACGTTATTGAGTACAAGTTGGATTGTGATACTGCTAGTTTAGGATACAAATTTAATAAGGAAAGAAGTTTCCTTCAATTTTTGTTTTATTTTCTAATATATATAATACGATGGAGATAAAAAGGAAAACAGCTGCAAATATCTTATCTGTCACAAATTGAAGATTTGATACTCTTTCTTCAGACTAATTCATCCATATCTAATAGAAATCACTAAAATATGAATCGGACCCATTTGACAAACAGCAGAAAGAAATCAGGACCTTCCAGGGCCAAAACACCTGAAAACTCCATGATTGGATAATAGATGATACTTCTAATAAGAAAACTCATAATAAATAAAGAAATAATAAAACCATATATAAAATATTACAATAATTCTTCTTGCACGAATGGGTAATTTATATGAGCTGATCAGGAGATGAAGCAAGGCTTGGTTGTTAGCCGATATCAGAATCGTTTATGTCTACCGCGTAGCTCCAGACAGACTGCAATGGTGAATACGCAAACCTTCTTAATTTAGAACGTTTCAATGGTAGCGGAGTTTCAGAGCCGAAACAAATGGAGAATCATTCTTACAAAAAACAAACTGGACCTAGATTCGTCTTTAGCATTGTTTAGCTGATTCATTCATTTCACAAGGCGAATGAAATGAAGTTAAATATAAATATAAACACTACTCTTTTTTATTTTTTACTTTTAAATTTATGACACGTATGACAAGAGTGTGTGCGTGGCAATGGTCCGTATTTTCCCTTTCTTCCAAATGCGGCGGCTCGCTCTCCAAGTGAACAACACGTGGAAATTGGTTGTGGAATTTTAAGTTCGAAGCCGTGCTATTTTCAGGAGGAAATTTTGGAAATGTGATGAATGAATGGATTGGTGGTCATTTCGGACTCGTTCCCTAGTCAACATTTGCAGAAATTAGAACAGGGAGTTGGTCTTATACTCCATTCCAAATGATAACGTGGGAACATCGTTGTTCTCTCGTGGAAAACAAAATATTGAGAATCTAACAAATCTGACTCGTTAATTCCAACGAGTCGGTCATTTTGGTTATAAGTGTTTCAAAACTCATGTTGAAAATTGATTATATTACGAAAAAAAAAAAAACTTCATGTGATATGCGTGATGGATTAGAATAAGAATGGTGTCATATTATAAATTTTTTTATAATATTTCAATTTATTAATTAAAGATATTTTAATCATTTTGCTATCAATGATATTTTAATCATTTTTACTATATACACGTATAAGGATAATAAAATAGAAGACATGATAATGATATTTAATATGTGATTTAAGAGAATTTAAATAAAAAATATTTATGTTCGAAAAGATTTTCGTTACGTGTTAAAGAGTATTTATGAAATTTTTACTAATCGAGAAAAGTAATTGGATAACAGTTTTTTGATATTTAAAGAGAATTTATAAATGATTGAATAAAAAGAAATCAAAATGAAATAGAATATCGGATGAAAGAGAAAACAATACCAAAAGATGAAAATCGGAACATCAAAAACCCTAAACCTAACCAAGGCTAAATTGACCCACCAACCTACTATCGAACCGACGTCGATTCTGGCCTGAAAATGAAGAGTGACACCAATCCAAAGGCTGGTCTTAGGGTCAGTATTCCCAATGAATTTTAAACCGGTGTTGGATGTATATTATGCCTTGCGAAATGTCTTTCTTACCACTTTTTGGAATTTCCTTTTCTTTATAACCTCATAGATATTTTTATATATTCATGGGTTATACAAATAAGGCTATAGGGGCAAGGAATGATCATTTTCCCCTCTGCTTCTCTTTTTCCTCTTCTTTTACGTTGTTTTCTCTCTGGTTCTTAGTGTTTCCTCCCCTTCTCCTTACCAAATCCTTCTATTTTTCTTTCAAAATTTTTTTAAAAATCATCACAACTCTGTTGACCTATGTGTTTTTGATGATGAGCAAATTATTTTGTTGATGAATAAATGATTTGTTTGATTAATTTGTTT
>JAVXUL010000020.1:6475095-6490317 GCA_035590515.1 Trichilia minutiflora
ATGATTTAAAGATATCTTACAACCATTAAGACGAATTGAATCTAATACACTTAATTAATTTGATTTATCTTGATATTGACTTGACCATTAACTGGTTGATATTTATACCATACTTATATTTTAACGAGATAATTTTTATATTGGTTCTGAATTAAATATCATTTTTTTGATACCGTATTGATATGGATTAATGAATAAATCTATTTTTATATGATTATTCACTCAATGAGTACTTTAAATACTCACCTTTTTTATTTTTCATTTTTCAAGATAGCGTAATTTGGGTGTCAAGTATTATTGACTTTGATTTCAGAGGATTTTTTATTATTAATAAGTACCCTATTCAATTTACATTTATATATTCAGTTCACTTAAATTGAAACTTATTTGTATGAAATAAGTTTGTACTGAATGATTTGGTTTTATCGGTTAGGGACCGAATTATGTTATTAACATATTTAAGTATTAATCAATTATAATATTGATTTTTTTAAAAAATATTCATATTTTATGTATTGAATTAAATTAAAAAATTGATTTTAAATACTTTGAGTGTCTTTTAAATATTCTCTAATTAATAGAATGTATTTCTTAAATTTACGACGATCACGTGATCGCTTCGTAGAATTGAGACGTGATAGAAATAATACTTAGATTTCACTTAACTACAAAAATAAAATTATAAAATATATTTAGTATTACAAATTTTAATAAGATCTACTTATATTTTAATTAATATTTAATATTTTTATTTTTATTCTATAATAATTGTGAAGCAACAATAATTATATAGTCACAACACTTCAATGTTAAATATATTCTAAATTATTGTAAATTTGTCCGTCGGTATAGCAAGTAGATTCCTTGAGCATAATGAAGGCAAGGAATGACTTATAAATTAAGCACCATAGTATCATAACCAAATCAACTGATTGATTCTTTTGTAAAATCTTCTAATTAGTAACACTGTACATCAATCAACTATACTTTCCCTTTATTTTTCTCTATTTCTTATTCATATTATACAGTATTTAGATTATTTTAATTTTAGACTCTATTTGAAATTGTAATTTGATAACTTTTAAATTATAGTTATTATAAAATGAAAATTTTATATGTTAAATATCAATATAAAAATACAAAAAAAATTCAGAACGTCGTGCTCTTAAATGAAGCCTTAATTAGAACTATTAATAAAATATTTTTTATAATATGAATTTTTTACCAACAAATACCAAATTAGCAATTCATTTTTAATAAAATATGTACTCAACTCAGATTAGGAGGATCCTAATTCCAAGTATTGATGTACATTTTTTTTCTAAATTAAAAAAAAAAAAAATTGGAAAAGGGGATGGTCAAGTTGTTTCATATTTTCTCAATTAAAATAGCACTACTTGATGGAGGCTTTTAGGCTCCACGGAAAATTTTAAAATAAAAAATTACATTAATTTAGTGGATAATTTTTTATGCATGCGATCATCTTCATGAATAGAGTATTACTCTAAAAGTTGCTGCCATCACCACAATTTCATTATGTAAATCTAATTTATATAAAGCTATAACATATAAAATAAAGGGTGGAGTGAACCCCCATTTCGTATATAAAATGCCTCTTCAAATGGGATAACATGTGTGTGCGTTGGAAAATGTTATAATAGACACTTGATTTTTCTCACTTCTACTTTTATCCGAACACACGAATTTAAAAAAAAAAAAATATATTTGTGGTTACTCATGTCATTGACAATTAATATAGATAAATTACAAATTACTACTTATATATAGTTTTATATTCGAGATACATTTTGACCTTATAAAAATACGTCTTAACTATTCAATAATTTGATAAAATAATCACAAAAATTCTCCTCTACTAATAACAAATATACTAAAAGAAAATTAATATATATTAATTACTTGCAAATGTGGGTAATCATATGTAAATTAAAATATGTCCTTTCCTTGTCATTTTCACACAAGTATCCTTCAAAGTTGGCCAAAGAACTAAGCCTTGTTGCATCTCCAAGACCATGATAATGTTCTTTTCATGTAGAAATCGTATATATTACAATACTTTAAACCCTAAAAAGGACCTTATCAATTACCTTCCCTCTAGTTGTGGCTGTTCTACATTTCAATCTCCAATTTAGTCAGTCATGAATAACGTTCTTCTCGATCTCGTAATGTCTAGAATGTTTCCCAACTGGTGCTACTGTGAAGGGAATCCGGCAACCTTATGCAAGCCTGAGGTTCAGCCACCGACGAAAACCGGCTGCATCACCGCATGCAAAAAACTAAATGGAGTGGGAGCATGGCTCATCCGCGGTGCTGCAGCTGTCTTTTTCACCACTTTAGAGTTGTGTTCTTGCTATAAAATTGAGACCATTGGTGACTCTGATGATTCGAATTACTTGCCGCTGATTTGCAAAAATGAACATCTTCAGCAAGACGCAAGCTCTTCAGAAAATTAAATGTTAATTGAATTGAAAGCGAGATATGTATTAGAATAAATGAAGTTATTTGGTTGATGAATTTGTTAATGTATTTCAAAAGATTTGTGACGATGTAATCTATAAAATTACGTGGACAAAATTAATTAAAAACCATTTGATATAAACGGCAGTTGATGCATTGTTTCTTGGTAAACATATCATGATGGTCGATCAATGACAATAGCCATTTTTTACCTGATTATTTTTTATTGGAAAAGATAATTAATTCGCCTGATTTAACTTTTTTAATATATTATAATAAAATCTTGACTTTATATCCTTTTATTATATTTTTTAAAAATCAACATTGATGTAGAATAAGGGACACTGACAAAATTGATGCCATAAAACCGAACCCAACACCATGTCCATAGGAATTCAGTGGAGGAAGCTGCCAGAAGTCCAAATTCATGCTCGCATATTGTTTTCGAAGAAATCAATATATTCTACATCGGTGGTTAAACATATTTCAATCAAGACATGTCCCATGGGGCCAATGATCAATGTACATATTGACATTAATTTAATACTTAAGGTTAACTTGTAAATTTTGTTTTATGTTTATATATGGTGATTGATTAGCGACCCTGTATTTATTCAACAGTTAACATTAGTTTACGTGCAACAAAGTGTATGATTATATACCGTTGTTGATATACATCCAAAATATAATTTTATTTTTAAAATGTATTGATTTAATAGTTCAAAATAATATAAAAATGGTTTAAATCAATAGGTCAAATCGGTTGACTTGAATTAACATCTAGTCCATCGAATTGCAAAATCATCACAAAATTAGCATAAGTTTACACTAAATTTAAATTAAAAAAAGAAATATTTATATACCTTTATAAATATTAATTAGATCTCATAATCTAAATCGAGATACAAAATTTTTAAATATTAGATCTTTGCAGTATAATAATTAAGTTTTAAAATAAAAGATTATATTCAATAATACGATTAATAAAAATGTAAAATCAATTTAATTATTAACAAAAAAAATAATGTAAACGAATGGCAATTATTACCGTTATACACGTTAATTTATATATATATATATAAATATATAAACTGTATTTATAACATTATTTATTTATATTTATATCTTTTACTCGTCAATTAAGAGCCACAAACTCATATGGAAAACTTTAGCTTTAACGGGACAATTTCTTAATATCAAAGTTCTGACGACTTGTTTGAAATTACAAAAAATTATCCATTAGTTGTCTGGAACAAGGGAACTATATATAACCATGTAGAATTTAAATTTCTTTAATGCTCAAACAGTTATCGTAATCATGAATCATGGAGAATCATAAAGCCATTTTTGAATGATTTTATCACCCAGAAAATTAAGAAATTTGTCTGACAATGTTAATCTTATCTTTTATGCATAGTGGTAATTTACTGTTACTTAAAAGATAAGATCTTCTAAATTTACCACTATATAAGACTCATTATCCACAAAGAGTACAGATGATGCTTTCAATTTTCTCTTGACTTGATAATCAAAATCATTTATAGCCTTTCAATTTCATTACTAGTTGATTTATTAATAATATTACCCACACAAATTGTATATATATAATTTTATTAATATAAATAATGTTATATGGTAGAATTAAAAATAAAGATATTGTTTTATTTGTTATATTTTTTTTTTAACTATAGCATATCATGTTAAATTATAAAAATAATTTACATGCATAAATATTACTTTAATTTTATTAATGCGCGTAGGTTAATTCTAAGATATTACACGAAGTTAATTAGTGGAAAGATTGAAAGCCAGGTGGAAGAGCACTTTCTTCAAGCCATTCATGACAAAATCTAAAAGAGATAAGGATAAATTTCCTCTACCAACCAGAAAGCACGCACTATAAACCCCTCGTGTAAGATTAAGTTAACCAAAAACAAATGTTTATATATTACATTATTTATAACAATTAAATTGATCACTATTTAAAGTTAACACTTCAAATATTTTACAACAGTGCAACTAGAATTAATCGATGGAAGCTCATGAAATCATTGTTATTATGACAACAATTTAAAGTATTGCATCCATTAAATGGGATCCAGAAGTAGAAGATCAGAAGAGCTCTCATGTTAGGGTTTTCAACAATTACTTCTCTAAAGAAACAGTCATATAAACAAGTTCGAGATTCAACTGGTCTAAGCCATGATCTGTGTCTACTTTCGGCCGTAGTAAATGCATATGGTCCATCACCAGCTTGGTACATGAACCAAATACCACTCAGACTAAATATTCAACGCGTTCAAAGTCTAAGATGTATTATTCCATGACTATATGAGCAAGACATTAATTGTCTAACTATACCCCGCTGCCACCCTTATATATGGAAGAATATAAGTTACCCTTTCATTTGAGATCTCCTTTTTCATAAATTCAGAAGGAAAATGTTGCCGACAGCTTCGCTTTAGGTTTATCCCCTTCTTCAACTTGAAATAAAAATGACATCCCAAAGAGAGTTCAAATCCACTCTAAATATCTGCCTAATCTGGGAAATTGCGGAAACATTGTTTAAAATTTAGATGGGCTGCTAGCTTTTACTTTGTTTGATTCTTTTTATAAAATAAGCAAAAACATCTTTATGAAGTGGGCATCTTAAACATGAGACCTACTAGCAAATTTTGCAGTAAACTGGAGGAAGGGATGCAATTGGGCAATGCTTTCTCTCACTCAATTATACATAATTATGGAAGGTATTTGGCAGTTTGAATTCGTTGTTAAAGACGCGGACTAAAAGAAGAATATTCTCTGAACTAATTGAATAAAAATGTTAATTTATTTATAATGGGATTTATTATATTATAATTAACATGTATGAAATGCTATATTTATAGAAGTCGATCTCTGAAAACATTCTACAGAGCGTATTCCTTAACCGCTGAGAGATGCACGGGAAGGGAAAAAGGGTTTTATAAGCGAGAAAAATAATAAATAGGCAAGTAAAAGAGAAAAACACCAGCATCCTTTTGCCCATATTTTGCAATTAGGGCAACATTTTTTTTTCCAGTGTCTCGGCCGGCCTCGTGCTAACCATTTGCTGTACAACAATTATCAGCTTGACTTTTCAGGGGTTCCCTTTCTTTTCTTTGTTCGTCAACAATGATTATACTAAACCTATGCATAGATTCTCATAACGAATCCCCGCTAATTAAAAGAGCAAATTTAAGTTTTGTTTATATACTTACTTGAAGATAAATTAATTAAATTAATTAAGGATTAGTTCAACGTCTAAACTATAATTAGGTAACAACCTCTAACTGCTCTCCAAAAAGACGGTGCTTAGTGGTTACAAACTCAATTATATCAATTTTATCATATTTATGTATTGTGTAAAACAGCCATGTTGTAGCCCGAATAATCGCCTATTATATGTATTTAAAAATAGAAAATAATTAAACTCTGGTTATGGATATTAAGAGCGACTACACGATCATAAAATCATATAAATTTAATATGTTTTTGAATTGTTTAATGGTTATTGGTCGTATTTTGGGTGGGATGAAGCATGCGCAATTACATGAAACATAATGTCGATCACCATTAACAACATCGCAATCACTTAACCCATTTTTATTATAAAAAAAAATACAGAGCAAATGTTTACTTAAACGTCACCTGATACTGATAGCCATAGACTTGTTCCATTTTTTTTTTTTTTTTAATCCTCTCCGAAAATAAATTTGAAATAAAAAATTGTCTTCAAAAATCCCAAATCCCCATCAATCATAACCGACTAGCTCGCTCATTGTGGGCTCTCCTGAACCCAGTCGAACACGTGTTTCCACATCAGCAATTTCTAAAGTATTGGTTCCTCACACGATCGACTTACCATACTAAGCCACGTGTTTCATGGGACCCTTCTATTTTGTTTCTTCATGACGAAGCTAGACGGCCATTCTTTTCAGGGGGGCCGCCAGCTTATGTCACCCACTTGTCGCTTGACAAAGCAAGTTGAACACTCACCCCCACCATAGTGCCACCTGAGTCACCTGACTCAACAGGTATCCAAAGTATATACTCTACGGTCTACGCGTATCCATACAGTTTAAAACCAAAATACCCCAGTGGGCTCCACATGTGGTCCCAGTTTTGCCCATAAATATGACCACCCCACGCTGCATTTCTTCCCTTTCCTCCTCCTTCCTTCTTCGCCTGTCTATCAAGCAAATTTCTCAGCCATAATGTACACTTTTCCGGCAACTTTCTCGTCGGAGACGATGATCGGAAATAATTTTCCAGAATTTGAAAGTGGGTTCACGCCGTGGGACTTCCAGGACCCTTTTTCGTCCCCCAACCAATTATCACCAAATCCTGTGCTTTCAAGTTCCGGTTCGGAAGAACCGAACCGAAACCAAAATAACTCTAACTCAAACTCAGTTTCAGACAATCCAAGCCCAAGCGTTTCAGTCATCGACGAGCGAAAGCGTAGACGCATGATATCCAACCGCGAATCGGCCAGAAGGTCACGCATGCGTAAACAGAAGCATTTAGAAAATCTAAGGAGCCAGCTGAACCGCCTTAGAATGGAGAATCGAGAATTAACGAACCGATTGCGTTTCGTCTTGTATCACTGTCAACGTGTACGGACAGACAATGATCGGCTTCGTTCCGAACATAGTATGCTCCGACAAAGACTATCCGAAATACGTCAAATTTTGGTTTACCGGCAACTGCAACAGTTTACGTCTGCATGGTCATGCAATTCTACGATCACAAATGAACAAATCCCATCATTAATCGCATAATTTAACTATAATAACGGTTTCATTAAATCTAAAACCGAACCGAAGAGTCATCTCTCTCTCTCTCTCTCTCTCTCTCTGTATATATAATTCAAATTAGCTGTTAAAAGCAAATTAATATGGTGGGGTTTTCGGTTATTTTTGCTCTCTCTGTCTCTGTCTCTGTGTGTGTCTATCTATGTAATTAAAATTAGCTGTTAAAAGCAAATTAATATGGTGGGGTTTTCGGTTATTTTTGGAAAACCGGTTTCTTCATCTTATTAATATTATTATTATTGTGTAAAAAACTAATTAGTGTTTTTGTTTTCGGAAAGCATTTTGTTGTTTTGTTTTTGTTTTTGCCATTAAAAAATTATATCTTAGTTTAAGTTCCGTTTCATTGTAAAAATCAATAATAATGCAGTCTGCAAGTCATTGGAAACTTACATGGAAGTGCCTCCAAATTTCAAATATATATCGTGATTTTCTATGGTGGGCCTCTTTTGACGAATTGCAGAAAATTCCATTGGCCTTGAAGAGTCTCAAATGCCCTTCATTTACTTGTAAATATCCCAGCTAATAAACCCAAATATTTGATTGAGCTTGCTAGAAGGAATAATGTTGTCGTTTTCGATCATGGAAAGGTTACTATGGTTTGATGTCCATTTCCACCTCTCTTTGCATTTTCGGAAAATAATCTATAACCTATGAGTGACTGACAAATTGTGAATGAAGGGCAGCATGGTGATGAACAATTCTCCATCAACCCACAAAAGGAAGTCATTGATCCCAAGCAGAGAATATCTCGTCTTTACATATTATTCAAGGAAGTACAGCTCTCACCACCGTTCTTTAATTCTCTTTCTTAATGATTTAAATTGGTTTTGGATTATGTACAAAGATTGGTGCTTTAATTAATAAAGTAATTAAAGTATTAATCACCCTTTAATTAAATGAGGCAATGAATGTGGACTAAAGGATGTAATCCAATCAGTGAATAAAGAATAAAACGAAGAAAGGTGAATTCGTCACTCCATTTATATTGTCTTTGAATGAAAGTATAGTTGTAGTAATACGCAATATAGGTAAAGTCACATTTAATTTTCTTAAACTTTTGTTCTTTTGTTTTGTTGAATTATTCGTAATATGCAACTATGAAGTTAGACTAATATGGACATTCCCCGCATACTACTTTAGTAAGAATAAATATTTTCATTTATTATTTTTCATCTTTTGATATAATATAATGGCCATATATTAATTTCGATTTTATTTTTCTAAATGAATAATATGCACCAACTTCAAATATGGAATTTATTCAATGCTTTTATTTTATAGACATATATCCCAGAGAATGGGTACGTGGATGCTTAGTAATTAATAAAGTAAATTAAAAGAATTGGATAACAAAAATAATAAAATCAACAGTTGTCTTACACATACTCGTTGTAAATAAGAGACATCAATTGGAAAATAAATATTGTATCTCAATTTTGTATTTTTAACATTTAGATAGGCACCTTCTTGGATATGTATGCATAATTTATAGTTTAATTAGTGAGATAACCAAGAAATAATTCAACACTTGTCTTATACATAAACAATTGATGAGTGACATCAATTGAGAAATAAAATTTGTATCTCAATTAGCAAATATAATGTTGTTTTATAAATATATAATAGACAAATAGTGAAATAGATCTTTCGATTAATAAATGTTAATATTATATGTACGTATATAAACTTGTGAAACTTGCGAACCTGAACCTGTATTCCATAAACTAATCTTATTTTGATGCTTCTCCTCTTGAATATATTCATTAGTTTGGTCATTCATAATCTCATAAATATAAAAGACTTACATGAATATCCGATTTAACTTCATCATTTGCAAATTTTACTTTCTAAAATCCTCTCTTTGTAAAGTAACCACTTATTCAGGAACTCAACTAACACAATTTGGAGCACGATTTAATTAAAAGGATTTAAGGTTTATCCTTCCTTCCATCCTTATGCAATCAAAAACAAATAAACAATCAACGAAAAGAAAAAGAAAAGAAGGAAATTGTCCCTGTTTTCCCCATAGTCATATACGCATAGAGAGAGAGGGAGAGAGAGAGAGAGAGAGAGACGTATAGCATACATATACTCCACAAAAGCAGCACATATATGAAAAGCTAGCTCGATTGCATGATGTTCAAAGCTCTCTAAAGTTAAGTTTGGCTAGTCTTTTCCAAATTCGAAAGTAAAAAGAGCTTTAAAATTGATTGATTGTTTTACCAGCACAAGCAGTGGGGGTGGGTTGGTAGAAGATTACAAGACATATCAAAAAGCTTTTCTTTAGGGTACAACTGCGTCCTCCCCATGTCTTCTTTTCTTCAATAGTAAGTTTGAAAATTAAAACAACTCAAAAATCTTGATCCAAAATCCAAAGTATGAAATAAGACAGCCGGCCCTTCTTCAACCGTCAATCATGTATATGCCCACATCAGAATCAGACTCGTGGATATTTATTGATCCCTCACTTACAATAATAATATTACGAATTGTAATCAAAATAATCAATTAATTATTTTTTTGAACTTCATTAATTACCAAATGGATCCCGACCACGACATCTTTCCAATCGATGTATGCTAGCCACGAATGTGATTCTCTTTATTTTAAAACCAAATATATATCAAAGGTAGGGACAAGACCTTATCATTATTGTAGATAGAGTTGAAGGGCATAATGACAAGAGTAATTGATACGAAATTCCTTACTTCAGTAATAATTGAACCTTTAATGGTTCTGAGAATTTTCAATTTTTGATTATTTGAAGCTTCCAGTTATTCCTATAGCTATATATGTACAAAAAAGTTGATTAGGTTTAGGAACGACGTGGCTGGCAGTCTGATTAAGCTTTATTGTAGGTTAGGACACATGTGAATGATGTAAACGACGTGGCTGGAAATCTGATTAAGCTTAGTGGAGGTTAGGATACAGGTAAACGTGTAATAGCTTCAATTACTTTGAATAGAATAACTTTTGGCTATCCCTGTAAAGTGGGAACTTAGATAAAAAATAAATTAAAAAGAAAAAAAGAGTTATATATCGACACGGTATTATCTTTAGATATAATTAATAGCCTAAAAATAATCCATTCATGATTCGAGTACAATTTTTTTTTAAAGAATAGTAATAGGGTACGTTGTGAGTTTTGAAATATAACTTGAATCCGTTATCTAATTTTAAAAATTATTATCACCTTGAAAATATATATATTTTTTATTGGAGACCTCCCAAATTTAAGAGGGAGAGAGAGAGAACCAATACAAATCTAATAATTTAATTAAAAATCTAAACTCAATAAATTTTGAGATTGTGTCTACATTTTGCGTAAAGATCATTTTGAGTTGTTTCCTCTATACTTTTTAAAAATTACAAGTGAAACACGAACTATAGTTCCTATCATCATCATCATTATTATTATTATTTATAACATTTTAGACGTTATTAGTTTTCATGATCTATTCATCCTTAATTAAAATTAAATAAATACTACTCTTAAAGAGTGCAAGATGATATGATTTAACAGCTTTATCTCTTAAATAAAAAAACAAACACACACTCTACATATAAATATGACAGCTGCCATGTATGATTGTCTTTCATTTTCATTGCTTGATTAAAGTTGTTGAAAGTTAAAAGCTTCTCAAACACATTCATGGAATAATCCAAGAAAACAGAAAATTCTAAGAACCTTTAAAGACTCAATGGGTTCTTTTCTTGAAGTGAGTATAAAGAAATTGACACATTTTGCACATGAATAGTAATATGAATGATAAATCAAAAAGTTAGGTATAATTCCAATAAGTCTATCTGTTTGTAATTAATTGATTTCGAAACAATCACAAGTTATTAATTGTCTTATTATGACAATATTAATGAATTTTTTTCTTGAGATTTACATGAGGTATTCTGACGAGTAAGTTCTAATATAAAGCAAGAGTATCAAAACACTATTAAACTTTTTAATATGTTATCGCATAAATAAATAAAAAAAAAGTTGTATTAATAAACTCATATTTATTAAAATTTTTATATTTAATAAATTATATTTTTAATGTCTTAGAATTTATCATTAATTATTATATTAAATACCGAAAATTACTATAAATACTAAATATAAAAATCTTAACAAATATTTTAAAGATACTCAATAACAAAATTCAATAATAAATAATTCGAATTCAAATATTTTAGTTTTATATATTTTATAACTATTTATATTGATAAATTAAAAATACATTACACAAAAATTTGATGAGATATAGTAGTAATTCTCAAGATTTTAAATTTTTAAAAAAAATTTAAAATTATAAGCACAAATTAAAGATTTATCTGTTGCATTTCCTTTGGATCACTTTTAACCTAAGGAAAGAAGATCATTCTCATTCACATGAGATCAAAAGCAATGCTAAACTACTAAAGTTTTCGCTTAATTTCTTCGCAACAAAGAAAAAGTATAGAGAATTATTTTTATTAAAGCAATTTTATTCTAGAATTGTAAATGACAATTTCACCAATAAAAGTACTTTCAATTTGTCACTAGTTTTCTTGTCTTAGTATTTTAGACTCAAATTCTTGTGTGTCAATTTCTAATACGACAACTTTTTGTGAACTATATGTTCATAATTATCTAGACTTCCTACTCCAAATAAAAGAAAATTTTCATGGATCTAAGTACAAATGACAAAAAGTTTGCAATGATTTCTAGAGTATGCATCAAGATGGACAATTATTTTTTTTTTAAAAAAAATTGTATATTGCACTTCCAAGTGGTCTTATATAAAGTTTTGGGTTATGTTTAGAATTCATAAAGGTTGTCCTTTTTAGTTTATAATCATTAGGATTGGCATTTGTGAATTAGATTGATTTGATTTTAAATTTTAAATTGACCTAAATATTTCACATTGAAGATAATATGATCCAATCCGTTATAATTTAATGAAATCAAATTAAATCAAAAGTGTTTAAAGTGATTTAAATTGGATTAGTTTCACAGTTTAGATATTAAACCTAAATTTAAAAAATATAACCCAAAATTTAAGTTCAAATACGTAAAATTATTTGATTAGATCGATTTCATAATTTGGGTTTTTGGTTTTGACTTACTCTTTAAAAGATAATTGAGCATCCAAACAGAATATTAGGTATAAGAGAAAAAATTATTCAATTAATTTAGTTTCACAAATTTGCAGATTAAGTTTAATCCAATCTCAAATTCAAATTATAAACAATATTTTAAAATTTATTAATTAATAAATCGATCTATACACTTATTAGACCTCTTCAATTAGTAATTTGTATCGATTTAAATTAGATAGATTGGAATATCCCATCTTTAACAATCATTGCAAAATAAAATTATTAAGGTGCTGAAGTATAAATGAGTAACAAGTTAAAAAAAAACAAAAACTTTAAGATAAAAATAAGTATTTACTCAATATCTTTAATTAAAGCTTATTTTTTAAATTAAATAAAACATAACAGTTTTAAAATAACTTTGCTCAAATTTGGGTGGGGAAAACACCCCGGTCGTGCTTTTGAAAAATCCAAACCCAATCTGGATAAAATTTTTTACGGCCCGAGTTTAGTCATCTGTACTAAAAGCTTGGATTTCATTTTATAGATAATAAATATTTTTAAATAATATTAATAAATTAATCTTAAATGTAATATATTATTAGAGGAACTAATTTGCATAATTACTAAATAATAATTGAATTTATTATTTTATCTAAAATTAGGTGTTAATTGTTATTATTCCCACGCTTCATTCTTAAGGCCAGGATCGGATTCAGTCAAAACCCAAACCCAGAGCCATGGCAAACCGAACTAGGACCAGGTTACTTTGCCATCCTCAGTCCAGATATCACTAAAATAATGAAATCAAAGTCCAACGGGCTTCAAGTGAACTATGGTATTGAAAAAGGATGATGATAATCCCACCCCATATTTTTTATAATAGCACCCCATTTGGTTATTTAAAATTTATTATGAATTAAATTAATATAATTTTTTTATAATAAATTATATTTCTAGTGTTTTTAATTACATATTTTGTACGTAAAATATTACATGTACTAAAAAATATTTAAAGTACTTAAAAATATGATATAATTTTTTTTTAAATTAATACATGTATTGATTTAAAATAATAATTATTTATTCTTATTTATTTAATTACCAATAAATATTTTATTATTGAAAATTTTATAGGTGGGCTATAATTATAAAAATATTTTTAAAATATAATAACCCTATAATTGAGAAATAAATAATGTTTATATTATTTTGTAATTAATAGATAATTGAATTTGATAAAATATTAAAAAATATTGAATATAAATAATTATTGATAATTTAATTTTTATTTAAAATTATACAATTAATAAAATAAAAATTATAGTTTTAATTTATGATATGGTTGTTTTTGTTGTTCTAAAATTAATTTACAAAATATTATTATTTTTAATTTTGCGGGTAATTTGTTAATTACATGGTGTGGCATTATAGAAAATGTGATGTGGGAATATAACCATTATTCTTGTCCATATTGAAGTTGACAGAAATCTAAATGGGAAAAGAAGCTGTGTTCTAAACTCGGGTTGGGTCAACAAAAAAATTAAATGAATGAGCCCAAATTTAAGATGATTAAGAACCAATCACATTAATGGGCTTATAGCCCAATAAGGTCATATAAATATGGGCCTGTAATTGGAACGAATGCTTCTGCGAAAGTTTGTTAATACTTCTGCCCGTAAATGCACTACAACTGTTAACGAGAGTACCGATACCCATGTCTTTTAATAGTAATATTAAAAATATAAATTCTTGTAATTTTTTATTTTTTATTTTTATGAATATATATATATATATATATAATTATAATTTTGTTACACCAATTTATGTTATTAAGTTTTTATAAGTCTATAATATAATTGGCACTCTATCTTTTCATGAATATAGAGATAATTCTATGTAACATTAGATGGTATATTAATAAATGTCCAACGGGAGAAAAAGACAATAACAAATGGATCATTTAACACAATTATTAGGTGGAAATTAACTTACTCTATTACAAAGAGAACATGCAAAGGGTCTAGATACAAATACTAAGAATATGATAACCTTCAAATCTAAATTCTTCATTTGTTTTATCAGTTAATTAACGGAATGTTTATAACATGTTTATTTTCTGGCAAACTATCATAGACAAATCATTTTTCTCATAACTTGAACATTATAACATTGTGCCTTAAATATATTTATAAAGTTGTCCTATACCAAATTAATAATGTTGATTCTTGATTACATAAACTGATAACTAACGTAGTATTTTAGCCAAGCAAACTAAAAAAGACAGAACTAATTGTTTCATTCGATCAAATCATACCTTTCGATCAAACAAAATAAATATAATTTATCTCTTAAACATCAATAATTTCAGTCAATCGAATACTCTTTTTTATTTGATAGAATCAGGCTTAACAAGTCTGTTTTGCCCTTATTTCATGTTATTTCTAATTTATATTTTTTGAATAAATTTATAATTGATCTTAACTTTAATTTTTTAATATAAATAGAGCTCATTTTTCTAGATTTATATCTTTTGTTCAACTGAACTCAAATTTCTTCCAAATTTTAAGGTTTCAAGTTTTGTTTGGCCGATTTTAAGCCATTGAGGATTAATTATTTTGATTAATTCATTCCTAATATGTTTTCACTAAGTCAGTTTGATATTAGAGCCTTGTTGTCATCTTAGAGCTATAGTTGATAGTAATAATTATTGGTGTAGTATAACCTAAAAATTATTCGTGTTGTCGATTTTAGAATATTTTATATTGTCTCTCTCTCTCTCTCTCTCTCTCTCTCTCTCTCTCTCTCTATCTATCTATATATCTATCTATATATATAT
>JAVXUL010000020.1:6503761-6514464 GCA_035590515.1 Trichilia minutiflora
ATAATTTAATAATTTTATTTTTTTATAATAATTTATTAATTTTTATATTTTATATTAATATATTTATTTTTAATTTTATCTTTTTTTTTTTATATTGATTTTTGGTTCATCCCTATCTATAGAGCTCAAAACTCGGAACATTTAGCAAAAAGAAGAAAGAAAGGAAATTGAAAGAATGGATAAATTTTGGTTATGAAAAACGCTGTATTTATTGCTTGCAACTGTCCAAACAATCACGTATACTGTTAGTTAGTTTAACTTTGCATCTCTTCCAAACATACAACTGTTAAATTAATATTCTTACCCTTTCATTAAACCCAAACTAAATGTGGAGAATGATTCAATTTTTTAAATTCGAAACAGAGGTTCGGTTGAATGGGTTTCATAGTTCAGTCAACCCAATTGGTAAATGAGAAAAATAAAAAATTTTAGGATAACTTCAACGGCACAAGTCGGGCAACTCGACCAGTTGAGTTGGCCGTTTTCTGTATTATTTGGGCATAGATTATTAAAAATCAAAAAGTTAAATTAATATTCTATCTCACACACCTAGGGTACCTTCCTCGTATTATTTGGACATAGATTATTAATTTATTTAGATCTTGTCACATGTAGAACTTAAATTCAAATTAAGAGAAGTCCAAAATAAAAAATAAAATAAAATAAAATAAAATATATCCTCATTTTCTATCTAGGGTGTGGCGAAAAAACTTAAAATTCAAATTAAGAGAAACAAATAATTAAATAAAACATAGTATTTCGACATAGAATGTTAATTTGTTTAACTCTCATCATATTTCAAACTTAAATTACAAATTAAATAGTAGCCAAAAATAAATAATATGAGACCAAATAAGTTTTCAAAGTGGGTTTAGACTAGTGAATTTTGTACGTGTTAGTTACTACTTTTTTTATAAACTTGCTAGTTCACATAATAAGTATTTTTATTTATAAACACTTGAAGATGGTGGTTTTAACTAGAGAACATGAGATTTGGTATTTTAAAATAACATATATAATTACAATAATTTAATAACAATAAATATAGATAAAAAATTACAAAATATACGATAAAACATATCCCATAAGTCATTCACTAAGATTTTCATATATGCATAACATGACCTAGACAATTAATTCATTAGTTACTTTAAAGAAATAAGGTGGTGATATTTTTATCCAATTATTCGTTTTAAAAAAAATTATATCACTTAAATTTTAAATATTACTTTATAATAAAATTATTTTGGTAGTATATGTGGTTGATTTTCTAATATCATGTACATATGTATATATATATATTTTTTATTATTTAAAATATAATTTGACGATAATAGATTAAATTAAAATATGTGATTTAAATTTACGTTACGAATTGAATTTTATTCAATTATTCGTTATTTAAGTGAGATATTTAGATAATGATATAGTCAATTAGTATCTTTTAAAGATTAATAAAGTAAAACTCTTTTATCAAAATAAAATTCGAATATTTTAAATTATTTTTTAAAAAATTATATTTTTTTTAAAAATATAAATTGGTTATGTTAACAAGTGGAGTGTTGTTATACAAAGGTTGGGTTTGATATTCGATCAAAATGTTCGGCTTAATTTTGGGCCACAATCAAACCCAACCAGAGAGTAACATGTGGACTTAAAATAAACTAAAAGGCAAGGGAGGTCCATTCTTCACCTAATTACACCTAAGCGGAAAGAGTAAATCTGATAAAATAGGGAAAACGCACTACCAAATATTTGCCATAGGCCCATACGGGTTACCAAACTTAACAATATAAAACAAAAAGTTTTAAAATTAAAAATAAATTTACTTTACCCAAATTTTATATTAAAAATTCACAAACTCTTATATTACTTGTTGAAATTTCACAACGACTTATTAAAATTTTTAATCTTATTCAAAGTTTTATAAAATAAATAACAATAAAAATATTAATCACACAACACAAAAATTCACGTGAAAACTCTTATACCCGAAAAAAAAAATTTATATTCTTAATACACTCTTAATAAATAAAAAAAAGTGCCTTCTTATTCAAACAAGATGGGTGTAACGAAGACATAGGAGAGTGTTCATAGTAATAGTCCGTATAAACGCAAAACCTGTAAACTAAATAAATTGTTTGAAAGGTGAGCCCAAACATCGAAACAATTGTCCACCTTTTTCCCAACCCATGACCCAAAACTTATTACAACCCGTGCCCGTTAGCTAAAAAGGACAGTTACGTACTTTCAACCTTTTGTCTTTGCTATATAATGGCGTTCATCCATTAGGGTTTTGTAGATGTGAAGCAATCTCCGCCTCTCCTTCGAATCCTGAAACTTCCATACATGTTTTATTGTCATTGATGTGAGCCATTTTTTTTGTTGCAACGTTTTGGGATGCCCTTCTTTCCATTTTCATGTTTTTGTTTTTGTAATAGTTATGAAATCCAATTCCTTGTTTCAGCTTCCAAGTAATATTCGTATTTCCTGTATTAGGGCGATGATGAACCTTTATTTCTCGATGCTGATTTCATGTTTATTTACATGGGACCGAGGCAACCAAATTTTTGGTATTTTGATGAATTTTGTGCGTGTCTGAGCCATTTGATTATTGATGTAATGAAAATAACAGAGGAAGTGTTTTGGGTGATAGCAATGATTAAAAGATAATTCCTCGTTCTGAATGCTCCAATGGATTGGGCATGACAGACTCGTTTACACCCATAGAATCTGAGCTCACCCATCCCTCCAATTTTCATTCATTTGTTGTTTTTCTTGTTTTAAAAAACCAGAGTCAATTTTCATTCATTTGTTGAGCTTGATGGTAGTATTTGAAATATAATTCCTCGTAGGCTAGGATTAAAAGATAAACCCTAGCTTTGAATTGTCATTTGGGTATATGATTCTTACAAAAGTTTGTTTCATTTGTCATTTTTCTCCACCAATCAATCCATAACTGAAGATTTTTTTTTTACTGAGAAATTTTGAACACGAAGAAGAAGAAATTATAAAACATAAATACAAACTTCATCATACCTTTAAAAATTGTGGAAAGTATTTTGACTCATACAACATACTCAACCTTATGAATTTATGAGCAAATTATTTATAGTACCAAGAAAATTACAATTTTGCAAATCTTTGATGATTTTGGTCACTCAATAACAAAGTATTAAAAAATTGGTGGCTTTAATATTTAGACAAATTTTTAAGTGTGTTAAGCAAGGTTATCAAGATCGTATAGTAAAATTGAAATATAAAAATAAAAATTTTAATAATATATAAATAATAAAATATTTAAAATATTTTTATAAATTAATAAAATCAATTAAAATTAATTAAAATTGATTAAATATTTTTATTGATTTATTATTTTTGATTTTAATTAAAATCGAAATCGTTTTCTTATTAGAATTATATGATTTTAATCGATTTTACTGTTTAAAATTATGATTTTAATAACAATGGTATTAGGTGTAGTATAATAATTTTGTTGTGGATCAAAATATGGAATATCTTTTTCAAAGAAAATATGATATATCTCATATTTATCATGAAAACAAAAATATGTACATGTCAATCTTTAAAAATGTGAAAAATATGTTTAAGAAGCCCATTAACAGATTATGTAATATACCGCCCCATTCATTATTATCAAGGAGGCAAGGCCCAGTACGATTAGAAAGACCCACAATTAAACATAGATATATAAATAACAAAAAAGTATTGTTTTAAAAATGTTATTAATTGATTGATAAATAAAGAGTGTATTAATTTATCAACAAATAATTATTTATTAATTTTTAAAAATTAAAAGTTAATATGTGTATATATAAAAACAAAAAAGTTAGTATGTGTATAACGGCTACTGTATTTATATATTTAAAAACTCAAAAATTAATATATATTATATATAAAATTTAATAAATACATATATAAAACAGATGCAGTCCGAAAACTTAATGTTATAGAAGATTAAAAAAAAAATTAAGATGTTTTATACTCGTATAAACATAAGATTTATAAATATAGTATAATATTTAGTTTAACCACAAAGAAAATATAATTAACTTTATATACATATTTTTAAAAATAACTGAATTAATAAAATATAATTTATCAAGTAAAACATTTATTACTATTATGAATTTTTATATTTTTATAATTGATTAATTATTAATTTATATATTTATGGGGTCTTAAAAATTTTTTTTAAAAATTATCTTATACATTTAGTGAGATTATTAATTTATTATACTAAGTGGAATTATGACGGAAAGATTTTATTATTTAAACAAAATTATTTATTCATTAAAATTTTTATTGTAATTACAATATATATTTATTTAATTAGAACGATAATACTAATACAAGAACTCCTTCCTTTCAAGTGAAGAATCTTCAATTTGATGAGAATCTCCTGTAAGGAAGAGTAAAATAATTTAGTGTCCAAATATATATTTCAATGAAGTAATAGAATAATTAATTTAATTGTTAACACTCTATTCTGTTATTAATTTAGCATCCAAATAAAGTAGGGAACCCGAAACCAAGCTACATGCCATTCCATTGCTTGGTTCTTTTCTGTCTGCCCATTCCTTTCCAGATGATGAACTGAATCCTCTCCTGCCATCTCTATATATTGCTTGCTATCACAAACGAATTTACTCTCACTCATCGTTCATATTCTGCAAAGATTTCATACTTATCTGATTCACTCACTGCCCTTGTCTGGAACTGTATGGTAAACATAGTAATGGATTCAGGATAATTTCTCGCGTTAAAAGGTTGGAAGTTGGGGAGCAAGCATCCTCGTCGGATTCACATTCATTGGTGGCCTCACATTGATATTAACAATACATAAGAAACAGATAGGTTCTGTCAAGTACTAAGTAAATTCAAATGCTGAAAGCTATGTGGTTTCTCTTCAAGTTGTATCCAATGTTTACTGGTTTGCTCACAGACAAGTTGATTGACGTTTGCTTCACTTATTATTAGTTGGTTATGTTCGAAAAGTTTGAGAGAAATGTAAAAAACATGATTCATATTACATTTAAGTTATTTTGTGAAAAATAAAAACAAATATTTTTACTTCACAATTGCTATTTTGGGGCTCAATTCCAAGAATGACCTGAGAAATTGGTTTTTAATAATTTAGACTGTACAGCATCTTGGGCAGATGGATGAGAATCTTTATATCAACTTTTTGGATGTGTAGTCAATTTGTAATCCTTTCTTTTGCAGACCAGGTAACAAAAGCCAAAATCAACGTGACAATTTTCATAAAACATATAACTATGAAAATACCAACATAAATTCCTTTTATTTAACAGATAAATAGTTGAATCGGGACTACTGATTTCCATTTCAATAATTTATGGGTTCTTGGTCCATTTTCAACAAATTTTCTTCAGAGCCGACCCCAGCTTTAAACATATGAGAATTATTAACTTTACAAGCAACCCAGGGACCAAAATGGTGTCAGTTTGCTTTATGGCTAATCAACTCAGTGGGGAGGGCATGGCCTTGCTCTGCTGGGTGAGCAGGCCACAATGGTGCTTCCTGCCGGGAGTCAAGGAAACTCGATCCCAATCTTAAACAGTCTTTGAATTATGGAAGAAATCTTCCTACAGCGAAATATAAAGGCTAGATGGCCCAACGAAGATTCAATTATCAATATGTATTTTGGAAGTTACATAGATTGATTTTAGGAGGTTGAATATTTGGCAGTAATCATTGACCAGTTTTGACCCACTGTTTTGTTTCCTAGCCAGCATTATGGTTTCTTTATTCAAGAGATTCTTTTCAAGGATTTGAAATTCACAAGTCCATAATGAAAACATGGGCATCATCAGACTGCAGTTGAGAAAGGTAAGCCAAAATACCAACAAATATAACACAATTAAGACAGATAATATATCACTTCAATTCACAAGCTATAAGTTTCTTGAGTAGCCAATACCTATAAATTGGATTAGCCATTTAAGTCCACACTATGTAAAATTGAAAAACAATAAGCTGAAAATGAAAAACATAAAATAAATTAATTTAGATAAAAAGTGCGGCTGCGGAGGATTTCATATCATCAACTTGCTTCAAACTACTACACTTCACTTCACTTCACTTTTGTCTCCTCGGCTCACGATCATTTGGCCGTCACGGAGGAGGAACTAGCAAGGGTTGAGCCAACAACATCATCGCAAAGGCTTGCTCCATCATGCATCTTCTTGTGATCAGTTCTAGGACTGCTACCTGAACTGCTATTCGACAGTGAATAGAAAGTCGACTTCTGCAAGACACCTGTTGGAGAAGATCCCAAATGTGGACTGCCATCCCACCCTTCAGTTAAAATTTTAGCAGAAGAAGAGTTCTTGCAGACACCCACATTGTTAGAGGTGTTGGTTAAGACCTCTCCTAAAGGGCCTCCTACTGAGCTACCCCAGGAAATTGGTATCCAGTTAATCTGCTTTTGGGCTGACTCAACAAGCTCATTATTCACTCCCAAATTATTCACTCCCAAACCGACTTGCATAGGATCTAGCTCATGAGATAACTTAAGTGGTGATACAGCAAGTTTTTCGTGGGCAGGAGAGGCTGAGGATGATGAAAACTCTGAAGAGGCCATTGGAATTGACATTGATAGCTGAGTCCAGTCTGATTTAAGCTCCTCAGGCCATGTAATAACTGAATGCGTAGACTCATCCTTAGGCCAGTCATCAATGAATTGCCGGAGGGGGTGTTGGTCTTGGGTTTCTTGGTCACTGAAGCCTGGAAAAGACCCACTATAGCTTTTGGAATTCAAGTATAAGCTCCTTTGAGAAGGATTAAGGAGGGAATCAGAGGAAACAAGTCCAAAAACCGATTGAGAGGATTCTTGCAGCAGGGTATCTTGTTTCGGAATACTGAAAGTAGGCACAATGGGTTTCAAGTTGATGGTGGAAGACATCATGGAAACGCTCCGAGAATCTTGCACTCTGCCACAAACATACTCTTTGATTAAGTAGTATAAATATCACAAAGAACAACATTTAAGAGAAAAAGGCAGAAGATAAGAAAAGTGTGCCCCAACCCATATGATCATGTATGTTTCCTTTCATAATAGCCTTATCCAATTATCAAAATTACTGTGCAACAGAACATTACTATTATAATTTCTCTTGAAAATGGAATCTTAAGTCTACTACCAAAAGTCACTGTCACCAAAGTAAAACGAAATAATTGGATCTCCTTTAAAGTACGGAAAAAGTAAAAGAGTGTAACATATGCAAACAGTTTAATGCAATATCGTGTTTAAAGTGCACAACATATAATGAGAAAACGGATTAAAAGAGGTCAAATTCAAAAGTAATTTTTTCACCTGCTGACAAGGGATTCTGAAGGATTGGCTGCAACATGCTGCAAGGTTTTGAACTCTGACTGTGAAACTGCAAGGCCGTTGGATGAACCACCACTGGTTATTCCCGAAGTGTTGCCACTGGCTACTACCATTGTTGACACAGATGAATTCATCGGCGCCACCTTCCTATTGGTGGTCCCAGAGGCGGCATGGCCAGTCTGGCCTTCCACAGGCTTTCTTGAACGATGGCGGCCCCTGTTTATGTGCCTTTCACAGTACTTTTGGTCGGTAACAGCATCCCTTGAGCACCGCCATTTCTTTCCATCTGTTCGGCGACACCTCCCTGGCTCAGGATCAGTGTTGCCCGGGTAACCCATATGAAAAGTGCCCCATCCATCTACACAAAAGAATAATTTCAGAACATAGAAAAGATGAACTTTAATCAAACCCAGTGTTACCTTATGTCTAAAATTACTTTCAATTTCTACATATCCTAGTTTTAGATCAAACTTTCCAGCGAGTTTGACACAAAATTCTGTGATTTTTGCAAAAACTGTAAGATATAACAGTAAGTTCCAAAATTTCCTTTTACAGCAAAGTAAAACGGTATCCTCGTGGGGTCCTACAAACTGAATGTAAAAATCAGCCGATCATCACTTAAATGAGTCCATTTCAGCATCCATGCACAAGCCAAAACACCATGTGTAAAGGAAAGATAATTTCTCTCTCGTGTCTATTTATAAGGAAGAGAACAAGCTTACATGTATTAGGAGTAGCATATCCAGTGTAGGGCAGGCCAAACGGGTAAAGAGACTTTTTGAGAGGGATGAGCAAATTAGAAGGTACAGGCACATTTGCGATGATATACTTGTAGATCGAGGCCTGGTGTTCTAGTTCAACCCATTGAGAAGGAGTAAATGGCCCTCTAACTCTAGAAAATAGCCCATGCATGTTTGTATTCAAACTTCCAGAGCCATAACCTGAAAAATAATACGGAAAATTACTTTCCAGTTCACATTTATGTAACTGCATATATATATATATAATCAAGAATTACAACTTTAACAGTCCAAAAAGGAAAACTCAAAAGTCCTACCAAAAGAAAAGAAAACCAAATAAACTTTTTTCGTTAGTCCTATTAATCTTGCTACTATTTCTTGCTTCTCTACTCTCTTTCTTTCTACGAGTCTAGATTTTGAAAAAAATTTTAAAATCAAAGGAAATATACCAGGGTCGCGAAGGAGGAAAAATTACCGAACTTTGTTTTGATAAGACTCAGAACTGAAATTTCCATAAAACGCCCATGAAAAAACCTTCTATAGTACACGAAAATAAAGCCACATAATAATACCAAAAATTCCATCTTCTACACAAAAATGTGCATAAATCTATCTTTTAGACACACGTTCCCCCAAAACTTATTTCACAAAAACAGGTAACGGCAAAACCCACATACAATGATAAAATTTTGACGAGGAAAAGCACATCAAGGATTAAAAAAATACCTGCACTTCGAGTGTAAGCAGAAGGTATGTGCTGGTACAAAGGAAAGGCGGTGACTTGTGAGTTTCTCTCCCCTAAACTATCACTTCTAGTGAGAAAAGGAACTTCTGATTTGTACGAAGAAAAGCTCAACATTTGCTCCTGTTGGCGAGTATTATCAGCAGACACCAAAGAATTAGATCTCAACAAAGGAATAGCTCGGCGCAATGGCGATGTCTTGTTGGCTGAAATATCAACAGTTTTAGCCATTTTTGAAGTTCTTCTGTCGTCTTCATCAGAGCCGGATCTTTCTTGCTTGACCAACCTAGATCCAACAACCTTATTCATGCTCTCCGGATTAACTGAGACTTGAGATGGAACTACATTTTCATGACTAACAAGACCATCCAAACCCAGAATCCCAAAATCCATATCGGAGACTCGAACAGTTTAAACAAACTCCATTAAGACATTAAAGTGACAGTACTTTAATCTCTAAATAGTTTCAAGGCAAGCTCAACAGGAAGCAAGAAAGTGAAAGGGGTTGTACTCTATTCAACTGAACTTTGCGCTGAAAAAAAACAAAACAAAACTGTATAGATATATATATAATCGGAGAGAGAGAGAGAGTTGAAACTGTATAGAGGACAAGGCTAGTACAAAGCACACTCAACAGCTTAAATGGGAAAACATGCTATGCAGCTATGGCAGCAGGCTTTTATTTATCCATGGTTTTTTCTCTTTTTCAGATGATAATAAATTTTGATTTAATTATAGTAAAAGTCCAACTTACAAAAATCCAATGGGTCTTAGATTTTTCTTTCGTGTTTGGTATTTTCTTACTTTTTTTTGAGGGAATACTTAAGATTTTAGTTTTACTAAAAACTTCCCCTAATCCCCTCAATCAATGAAAATGACAAAACCTTATTGTATTATGGGTAGTCTAATTGTTTTAGGTTTAAGAATTTTTAAATGAAAATATAATTTTAATATATATTTTCTCATTAAAAATTGATTATAATTTTCATGCTTTCTATCACTGATTCTTTACGTAAATTAAAATATATTATTTTTAGACAAATATTATAATACATTATTTTATTTTATTTTATCCTCATCATATATTAATTAATATGCCACATCATAACATAATATAATTTCTATTTCTCTAGGACAAGTGAAGATGACAAAGTAAGAGATATTACCAATTTATATTTTTCTTTCTATTCTACCCTTGAAATTTTAATAGGGGTTAGGTTAACAAAGATATTTAATAAACATCTAGTAACATTAATTTTAATTTTAAAGGGCAAAGCATTATTCATGTGATATTTTTTATTTATTTAATTTTTATTCATTTTAGGTATCATTCGTCTAAGTGAAATATACACTTAAAATGTTTTTTTCCTTTTCCTATATTTAGGAAATAAAAGCATATAAAACAGGAGATATGGTGTATTATTCTATATGAAGTTATTAACAAATCTTTAATTATATTTGTTGGGGGATTTTACTGAGGTCCAGTTTAGTGATCTAGGTCCATCTCCACATCCCTGTTCAGATCCACTATATGCACATATCCAGCGAGTTCTATTATGCGGTGTCATTATGAGAGAATGGTCAGGTCAACAGTAAGGCAATCTATTCGTCTCGGGTGCTACGGCCTAGACAAACAGTCGGGAGCTCTTCTTCAAAGACGTTCGCCATCAACTTGCACTCGGGTAAGAGCTTTCAACAACATGCGTCCTTAGGATCGGGAGCTCGGGGATGACGTGGCGAGAAACAGGAGGAACAGCGTCACAGTTTATCACGCCCTCTAACCTTGTGACAGGTCACCCTGGGCACGACAGCCATGCAACAACACGTGTCCCTGTAACTGCCA
>JAVXUL010000020.1:6514564-6535955 GCA_035590515.1 Trichilia minutiflora
TGGCCAGTCTGGCCTTCCACAGGCTTTCTTGAACGATGGCGGCCCCTGTTTATGTGCCTTTCACAGTACTTTTGGTCAGCAACAGCATCCCTTGAGCACCGCCATTTCTTTCCATCTGTTCGGCGACACCTCCCTGGCTCAGGATCAGTGTTGCCTGAGTAACCCATACCAAAAGTGCCCCATCCATCTACACAAATTCAAAAAAGAATAATTTCAAAACATAGAAAAGAGGAACTTTATATCAAACTCAGTGATACTTTGTCTAAAATTACTTCCAGTTTCTACACATCTTAGTATTTAGATCTAACTTTCTAGAGAGTTTACTCAAAACTTGTGATTTCTGCAAAAACTGTAGATATAATAGGGAATTCCAAATTTCCTTTCAAGTACAACAAAGTAAAACGGTATCCGCATAGGGTCAATATAAAGTTCCGCCAATGAGTCCATTGCAGCATTCATGCACAAGCCAAAAAAGAACACCACTTTTGTCTAAAAAATCAATGTTCAAAAAACTAAAGTGTATTAAAAAAAAGGAAAGAAAGAAAGAAAGAAGAGCAGTAAGAGTACAAAAATTTTTTACAAAATTCAGTTATCTATGTCTAATGGAAAGATAATTTCTATCTAGTGTTTATTTGTAAGGAAGAGAACAAGCTTACATGTGTTAGGAGGAGTATATCCAGCGTAGGGCAGGCCAAATGGGTAATGAGACTTTTTGAGTGGAATGAGCAAATTCGAAGGTACGGGCACATTTGCTGTGATGTACTTGTAGATCAAGGCCTGGTGTTCTAGTTCAACCCACTGAGGAGGAGTAAATGGCCCTCTAACTCCAGAAAATAGCCCATGCATGTTTGTATTCAAACTTCCAGAACCATAACCTGTAAAATGATACGGAAAATAACTTTCCAGTTCACATTCATGGAGCTTGCATATATAATCAGGAAATACAACTTTAAAAGTGCAAAAAAGAAAACTAAAAAATCCTACCAAGAGAAAAGAAAACCAAATAATCCTTTTATAGTTAGCAGTATTAATCTTGCCATTATTTCTTGCTTCTTTCCTCGTCTCTTTCTACGAGTCTAGATTTTGAAAATTTTATAAAATCAAAGGAAAGATACCAGGTTTGTGAAGAGGGAAAAATTACCGAACTTTGCCTTAAAATTTTCTATAAAATGCCCATGAAAAGACCCTCAACAGTACACGAAAATAAACCCTCATAATACTACTAAAAATCCCATCTTTCACACAAAAATATGCATAAATCTATCTTTTAGACACACATTCCCCCAAAACTTATTTCACAAAAACAGGTAACAGCAAAACCCACATGATAAAATCTTGAAGGAAAAAAGCACATCAAGGATTTAAAAAAAAATACCTGCACTTCGAGTGTAAGCAGAAGGTATGTGCTGGTACAAAGGAAAGGCAGTGATTTGTGAGCTTCTCTCCCCTAAACTATCACTTATAGCGAGAAAAGGAACTTCTGATTTGTGCGAAGAGAAGCTCAACATTTGCTCCTGTTGGCGAGTATTACCAGCAGGCACCAAAGAATTAGATCTCAACAAAGGAATAGCTTGGTGCAATGGCGTTGTCTTGTTAGCTGAAAAATCAACAGTTTTAGCCATTTTTGAAGCTCTTCTGTCGTCTTCATCAGAGACGGATCTTTCCTGCTTGCACAACCTAGATCTAACAACCTTATTTATGTTCTCAGGATTAACCGAGACCTGAGATGGGACTCCATTTTCATGACCCACAAGTCCATCCAAACCCAGAAACCCAAAATCCATATTGGAGACTCAAACAGTCTAAACAACCTCCATTACGACACGAAAGTGACAATACTTTAAGCTCTAAAGAGTTTCAAGCTCAACACGAAGCAAGAAAGTGAAGCTCATCTTGGTAGGGGGGTGTACTGTATTCAGTTGAACTTTGGGCTGAAATATATATAAATATATATATATATATATAATTGGAGAGGGAATAGAGAAAGAGAGAGTGAGAATCAACGACAGAGATATAGAGTTGAAACTGTAGAGAGGACAAGGCCAGTACCAAGCACAGTCAACAACTCAATTCTTAAGACTTGCTATGGTAGCAAGCTTATATCTATCCATGGTTTTTTCTTTTTTCTTTTTTTCTTTTTTTTTTCAAATGAAAATCTATTTTAGGTAATTATAGTACACACTTCAACTTACGAAAATCTCCCTAAAATGTGTCTTAGATTTTTCTTTCATAGTTGGTATTTTTTTTACTTTTTTTATATGGAGTGCTTAGGTTTTAGTTTTACTAAAAACTTTCCCGCAATTAATGAAAATGACAAAACCTAGTTACACTATAGGGGCATAAGGAGGGATGGTAAAATTATTTGAACCGGAACAATATGAAAGAAAAAAATCATACGATTCGAATATCCGTATCATATTTAATAAAAATATAAATATGGTAAAATTTAGAAAAATATGTTACATTAACATTACAGAGTGATTAGAATATAGAAACGAAGAAAAAATTTGGATTGGATTCATATTATTAAAAATTAATAAAATAAAAAATATAAATAAATATTTATAAGAATATAAGAATTGAAATTGATGTATAAAACAAAAGATCAAATACCTTAATCAATTAAATTAAGAAATAAATTTATATAAATAATAAATAAATAAATTTATAATTTATAATTTTAAGAATTAAGATAAATTAAAATATTAATAAAATTTTATCTTAAATTATTCAAATCTCAACTCCCTTTGTTTTATCTCTTGAATATTGACAGTCTTTTTCAATTTATAAGAATAAAATATCTTGTTGCAATTAATTTTAGTTAACGTAAATCTTAATAGTAAATTATGTATTTTATTATTTTTTATATATTAATTATTTTATTTTTAAAATTTATAGAGCAAGTATTTATATACAAAGAATTAATATACTTTTAAATGTAACTATATTTATCTATAAGAAATTAGAGATTTCTTTATTAATAGTTTGAGAAAAATGTTAAGGATAATAAAATTTATTTGCTATGAATTTATGAATGTTCTTTATAAATAATTTATAATAAAATTTATTTTTAATAATACTATTTTGTTAAAAAAAGAAAAGATTATTATTTTGTGTCACTATAATTTGATAGATTATTTGTTAAAATATTGATATTTGATGTATTTATATTACTACTAAAATATATACAAAAATACATATACATATATTGTAATTATAGATGAAATTTATAAATATGAATTTTTTACGAATATTTAAAATTTTAAATATTTTAAATATTTATGTTAATAGAGTAATAGAAAATACAGTTTTATCAATATTTAGATTGGATTTGGATTTTTTCCATCCCTAAATCAAAGGTCTACATTAATTGTTATGGGTTTAAGAATTTTTTTAGACGTAAATATAATTTAAATTTATATTTTTTTATCAAAAATTATTTATAATTTTCATGCTTTCTATCACTGACCCTTCACTTCAATTTAAAATAATTATTTTTAAACAAATATTATAGTATGCTATTTTATTTAATTTATTTTTATTTTATCCTCATCATATAGCAATTAATACGTCATAATATAATATAACAGCATAACATTTCCCTAGTTTAAGTGAAAATAACAAAGGGGTGTTACCAATTTACAAATTCCTTTTTAATTTAATTTTATTATTATTTTACCGTAATATGACATAAAAAATTAAATTACACATAAATTTTAAATTTAATCTGCATCTTATTATATGTTAGTTGATTTCAATAATAAATCTCTATTATTCTCAATTTTTTTTCATTGTGAGCGCGCACGTGCGCGTGTATGCAAGTGATAATACATCACAATATTTGTATTTTTCTTCTTCTTATTTTTTATTTGTTCGATTCTTATTCTTTCTGCATATTATTGGTTTAAACGAGATACATGCTTTAAAATTTGTTTATATCTTTTCTCCATGTGTTAAAAAATATATATATGTATATAAATTAAAACAGGGAATATGATGTATTATTATTCTCTATGACATTGTTAACAAATTTTTTACTATACTAACCTTAACGATTTTATTAAATTTATTGTAAATAAATTTAATAAAATATGATTATTATATTATTTCAAATATAACGATACATACATAATATCACAAAAGAAAACATTGCTATTAAAGTCAATTTAGTTTCACATATTATTTTTAAATATGAATTATAAAAATAATTTTATTATTTATTAATATAATTTAATAATAATGGATTGAATATAAGATACCTCGTTTAGACGTATATTTTGAATTCGATTTTAATTAATTATTTATAATTTAAATAAAATATTTTATATTTAAATAATAATAATATAGTTAATTAATGTTTTTTTAGATATTAATAGAATAAAATTCATTGATAAGAGCAAACCCAATATTTCAAATTATCCAAATATATATATATATATATATAATTTCACGGGCAAATTAGCAAAATGTGTGTTTCTAGGTTTTATTTGAAATTTCAAAAGGGCATATATGTCAATTCGATATTTCTTCTCCTGTTGTAGAAATTTCATTTAACCCTTTAGCAGGTCTTTTGTCCTGTAACGTGACGGCAAGCAACCCTTTATTTTCTTCGGCTTCTGTAATTTTACAAAAGGCCCTCCCTATTCCTACTACTCCTACAGGGATCGGTGTCATGTGTAGGACATATCTGTCCCTATCGTGGAGATGGCTAGGCTAGCGGCATGTGGTTACATTAGCAAACACGTGATTGCCACGTGACCTTACGCAAAATCAAAGTCCAGACAAGAAGATGATGCTTTCTTTGGAACTAAATTGATAAGTGTATAATGTAGATATATGGGCTTGATTTGAAATTAATTAGCATTTAATAATTTTAATTAGATGAATTGTAAGATGACTCTGAGTCATTAATTAACTCCATAGGACTTCATATGTATATATTTTGTAACCCATGTGAATAGTTTGCATGTTGTTGGAACCCATGTGAAGTTTTTAACAAATTGAGTTATTTCAACAGACAGGTGGTGTGCATGCATCAGATGGGTACAAGGAAACACAGATATGTTTCGGTAAATTTTGTAACATTCCAGAAACAAAAATGGAACCAAGGAAAGAAGAAACTAAGGCCTTGACTAGTAACTACTTGTCAAAAGGTACCAAACTATTCAAAACCAGTCAACTAAAATTATAGACAAAATAGGAGTAAATAAATCAATAATATTAGGAGACGGCAAATTACAATGATCTAACTCCAATTGATTCAAATCTTCAGTTTATATTATTTGAATAAATTTAAAATTTTATGAATTTAAATTTTATAATATATTATTTATGGATTAAATTATAGATTAGATTAAATTCAATTCGTAAATTCATACATAAAAATTTACTTAAATCTCGATTTAAAACACAATCCAAAATCTAACGTATATAAAATTATAAATCCCCTTTCTTCTCATTTCCACCATTTCATTCAGACTAATGGAACTAAAATGTATTATTAAAATTATAGGAGCTAATATTATCATATCACATTAGTTTGTACAAAAAATTTATATTATTACACAAATCATATTGAAATTATAGGAACTAATTTGTACAAATGTATTATTAAAATTATAGGAACTAATATTATCATATCACATTAGTTTGTACAAAAAATTTGTATTTCTAACATTGTTTTATGCTTTACATATTTATGAGAATAAAGAAAATTTATTAATAAAATCATATAAATTATATAAAATACATGATAACAGTATCAATTTTTATATTAATTCTCATATATTTTTATTTTAGGTAAAGTATATTTGTGTTCTGAAAGTTTATTTAAAATGACATAAAAGATTTTGTATCTATGTCTATACAATGAAATTTTATAAAAACATAAAATTTATGATAACAATATAATATTTTCATATTAATCTATAGAAGTATATTTATATATGTAGTATTACTCTTATACAAGAAAAACTTTTATGCGTAATCAGTAATGTTACTCTATATACTTAATATAATATAATGTGATTAATTTTAATTTATATATATTTATTTTTTATTTTTTAATTTGGAACCTTTTATACTCAGTCATTATTACAGCATTCAGTCACACATAGGGATAGGTACCCTACTTCTGTGGAGCACGTAACCGTAGATCACATAATGCTATCCTTAATCACTAGGCACGTATGCAAAAACTATCCGCAACGATACCAAACACAAGAGTAAACTGAGAACTTCCACCTTAGCGCGTCAATTGAACAATGTGACGATTCGAAATCAAAACACTATAAACAGTATCCCAAGTTCTTACCATCACACCACCCAGTCGGATGTATATATATTTATTTTACATAAATAGAATTTGTATATATGTCTATATAATGAAATTTTATTTTATATAATAAAAAAAGATTAAAATTTAAAATAAAAAACATAATTTATAGTATGCGCATATTATAAACTTAAGGGTATGAGTGACTACTCACCCAATCCAATTCCTAGGATGATTAGGATTTCGTGCACATATTAAAACTGTCTCCTAAGACAGTTGAAGCAATACTTCATTTCTTCTCTCGGACTTACCTTTTCCTTACCTAAATTTCTTTGTCTTTGAACGAAAGTGGAGATAATTTTAATGGATATCAGGTAATAGAAATTGGTTGAGTATGTTAATCAATGAATACCATTTTAAATGCAAAAGGCAAGCGTGTAGTTTAGTAATCCTTTTGGGGTGGGTGCCTAATCTAATCTATACAGGGCATGGAAAACCAAAGGGTATAGACTTTATTGCCTCAAGGCAAAATTATATGCTGGCTTTATTAAAGTAATTAAGATGGCTTGTATGAAGGAAGAAGCCTAGTGTTTTGTTTGTTCTTTTGGGTATTTAAAGCATACCCTTTACATATGCCCACCCTATTAATTGTACATTAATGTGCCTTTGAATTTTTGTTATCTATCATTTCTATGAGTTTTTCTTCTTCCAATAAAGGATCTTAATAACAAGCAAGCATCACTAATGGAAGTTCGATTCGTTCTATCACTTACTCTCATTTATAGCTCTAAATTAATTGCATTCAACATCGGTTAGAAAAGTTTCTATAATATTAGGGTTAAGATCGTTTCTTTTCTTTTCTTTTGGCATAAAATTTAACAATATTTATAAACAGTTTATTTCATATAATATTAGATAGTAGAAATTATATTTCACACATAGATCAATTATAATATATTATTTACATTTATTAAAGATTTTCAAGAAAATAACTTATTTGATCTAGTCTCTCATTCTAAAAATAAACTATTGTATCTGACATTAGTTCTGTGTTCGACTGCACGTCATGATTTGAGTATTATTAATGTCTGTAACGTAATATTGGATGGCCTTGAACACCCTGAACGACTGCATCTGATGTTAGTCTCGTATTTGATTAGGTACTATAATTTAAACATCATAAAAATAGATATTTTTCGTTATATACAAAAAATATAGAGAGAGAGACACACACACTTATGTTAAATTTAATCTCCGTTATCAAAAATTTAATACTTCAATAAATAAAATTTTATGCAAAAAATTATAATTTCACATATTTCATATCATAATATTAATATCAAGTTGACGAGCATTATTTTCATGTTTAGAATCATTATTAAAAGTTAAAAGAGCATTTTAAAAATAATGGGATTCATTTATTACAAAAATGAGAAAGAAAATGACCGAGTGTTGGAGTTGTAATCTAATCCACAATACATTTCCATGCAATGGTATTGGTGCATGTGATTAAAGGTTGAAGATATTACATATATAACGTATTTTATTCCTAAAATATCGTGAACACGTGTTTTATCCATGAGATTTTGAGAAAGGCTACGGTAACCCACCATTGATCCATCCAATACTAATTATAAATATATTAATGATTTCATTATTCCTCCATTAATTTGAAATTTTGTATTAAAATTAAATTTAATTTCAAATATATTAAGGAAATCATTATACGTTCGTTATTTTCTAAATTTGTGCTAAAATTTTTTAACTCTGTACAAAAAATTTTCAGATTTTTTATTATCATCGATTAAAATGATTACATGATTACATGCATATAAAATAATCAAATTCATACATTAAGATCTATTCAATCAAACTTTATACAATTAAATAAAATTATTCCATACAGACATATTAAACTCTAATAAGTTTATATTAAGATTAGTTAATAGTGTAATTTTGGACACATTTTGATTAATAAGATGAAATTGTACTTGAAATGAAAAATTATAACGACTCGTATTCATTAAAATTATTAATCTGATTTTAATTTAATTCATTAATTTTAATAAATCATATATAAAATTTTAAAAAATTTACAAAATGATAATATAAATTGTGGGTGTTAATTTATATAAAGAGATTGGGTTTGGTGTTAGTTTGTGGTGGGATATGGATAGGGGTGGATATTTTCAAAATAATCCAATCCAAACCGTAAAGTTTGGATTGGTATGAAAAATTTGTGGATCGATTTATAGATTGATATTTTTCAAATTGTTGTTCGCAATTTAGATTATGGATTGAATCAATTTTAAATCGTAAAACCGCAAATCAAGCTGCTTAATATTATCTTATAAAATTTTTATTATTATTTATTTATTATTATAAATTATATATGATTTATCTTCATATTTTTTATATAATAATAATTAATTAAAAAAATTCATAAATAGATTAAAATTTTTTTTTCATAAAACGTATTTTTAAATAATAAGAAGAAATTATTAAATTAATAATAATTAATTATTATATCTTTAATTTTATAATATAATACAAATTGTAAATTTAAATCGTTTTAAATAATATTTTGAGATTTGATTTGGATTAATTTATAATATATTAATAAATTAAATTAATTTATTTTTAAATTATAATATTTAATTTAATTTAAAATTTTATATCAAACTGATATAAAATGGCATATGCTCACCTTAGAGACGGAATAGGAGGAAGATTTCACAGCACCATAAATATAATTGAGGGGGATATATAAGTAATTTCATGGAAGATATTATAAATTTTGTAGTGCAAAGACCTCTTTTATGAATGTCCTTGGGGCCAGTTCTTGCCCATGTGATTTTATTATCTAAAAGATATTTTTATGTTTTTGCACGTTCGATATAAATGTCATGGTTTTGTCTTCAAGCTCTCGGTTTTATTTTATTTTATTTCAATTTATTGTTTATTTTGGCCAACAAAACACAAGGAGAGGAGATTTGTGATCACTAGAAGAAAGTGACTGATGACATAATCAGCTCTGACAATTCCGCCATGTATTCCTAATTTTTTTAAAAATAAAAAATAATAATTTTTCAGGCTCGCCTCGGGGCTTCCCGGTCATGAGCTAAATTATTATTATCATGTTTGAAATTGTTGGTGATGGGGTAAAACTAAAAAATAATAAAGGTTTAAATTCTAAATTTTGTTAAAAATCTTTTGAATTACTTGTTAGGAATCTCTACTAGAAACAAAAATCATTCGCACGAAGAAATAAAATTGATTGATAGAAGTTAGGTTTAAAGTCTTTACAAAAATTTGACTCAAATTTTTAGTAACAAATAATTGGGTTTATGAGCTATTGTTATTTCTTAAGTAAGGTATATTTTATCTAATAATATTAAATAGGTTTATGAAATTTTCTTTTTCTTTAAATTCTAACATTTAATCCGAGGGTTTATTAGAAATTGATATTATTCGTAATATTAGAGATTCAAATTTTATTTTAATTTTTAAATATCAAATAGTATGATAATTGAGTTAATAATATTATATCATTCTATTTAAAATTTTTGAGAGATAAAAAAAATTTAAATAAAATATTTTTTATCACATCTCTAATCGTAGGGTCAATACCAGATACTCATAACATATTTCTAATATACATTGTTTAAATTTAAAATACATATTAAAATCTTGTAAGATTTAATTTATATCTTTTTTTTTTTTTTCGTAAAATAGTTAAAACACTTCAAATAATATTTTTTTTAAAACTCCCGAACCACATTTGATCAAAATCAAATTTAAACACTTTTGAAATAAATATCAAATCCACTTAATGAAAATCAAGCTTCATAATATTAAAATCATAATACATATTATTTATAAAAATATTCATAATATATAATATTAGTACGAGAATTATTCATGGATCCTCCTCACAGCTAACGTGAAATGACTTAGTTGATGAGGTGTGAGATCAATGGAGTTGTTGTCGGACAGTGACTTTTTCACTGAAGAATGGTTGAAAGTGTGACTGTTTTTTGTGAAATTTTACCTCTTAAACCTGTACAATAATAACATCTTCGGAGTGACGTTGAGTGGGATTCTCGGAGAAAAAACTCCGATGCATAAGTCAGAAAATAATAAAGGAAGGAAGTGTTGTTTCCGATAAACAATGGAGAAAGAAACTGGAAATGACAAATAAAGGCACTCACACAGAAATTACCTAAAAGTTTGTGGAGCAGAAAAGAGTGTTTGTTGTCAAATCTCTGTAAGTCTGTAAATTCAAAATGCCAAAGAGTCTGAAAAAAGGTCCTCCCAAAGTGAAAAGTCACTCTCCTCGTTGAAGATGCTGCTTTATATAGTGCTCCCCTGATGGTGATTAGGTATCGGAGAATAGGAATGATGGGATGTCTATTATGGGACAAAGTGTAATCGAATTTCATTAATGCTGCTGACACATCTGAAGGTGGTAGGTCTGACACCGTTCCATCACTTGAAAATGATCAGAGGATGGGACAAATGCATTTATGATAGGCGACTACCTCGATAATAGGCTTACCGTTAGCACTCATTCCCATTTTTTAGATGGGGGGCACGTGTCTACAGGTACCCTTATCAAGGATCGCCTACAAGCTAAACATGGAAGGAATCCCTGACGGGAGCAATTGTTTAAATTTGCACCAACTGGCTTGCATCTCTTAGAAGGCTGGCTTGGTTCGTTGAGGTGGTACAGTTCTTGAGGCAATAGAATTCCTAGAGCGTAGGATGCCTGAGACGAAGATGTTCCTAGGGCGCGAACGCCTAAGACAAAGATATTCCTGGGGCGATAGAATTCTTGGGGCGGAGATGCTTGAGACGAATTGGGGCGGAGATGCTTGAGACGAAGATATTCCTAGGACGTGGGCTCCCTAGGATGGCCACCTGGCTGTCTACCACGTTCCTTTCTGACAAGATTTTCACATGTTGGCCCGTATTTTTTCCCAAACATCCAATCCCTCAGTTTCTGGTGTGAGACTTGTAGAGCTCGCGTCAGAAAATCATGACTGAGAGGTCTGTCCCAGGGGAGATTTTTGACCCAGGTGATCTAGGTTTATTGGTGGGGTAATCAACCACTAAGGCGGCTGGTATGACGTGGACACTACCTGGTTATTGGGATCCTTCCCCTTTCTTCTAACGGAGCCGTTAACCTCTTGATGACATGTCCCCTTTGGGCTTTCGCTCCGTCTTCATTAATTGCAGTATATCAAAAGTTTAGCCCTCCTCTATTATAAATACCCTTCCCTCTTCTTTCACCTGTCATTTTCACACCTTTGAATCTTTCCTGCCTTCATTTTCTACTTCTAGAACTCTCTAGTTTCACTTCTACTTTCCCTTTGTCATGCTTTTCTTGTTCTTGGTTTGTTTTTGTGCTTTTTATTGCAGGTATTTGTAAAGTCTTGTAGAAGATAGCCCACAAAGAAGACTCAAAGAGAACTGCTTGTTGGACTAAATCCACGCATGTCGCTACCCCCACCTAGGAGAGAGGGAAGGATAAGAGGATTGTCCCAAGACAAGCCCAGGCCAGGGAACCAAATGAGACAGACTGGTTCCCCTCCACCATTACCGAGGCAGATGTACAGACTTACCGTCAGATTTATGGCATTTCTGGGAACGTGAGACTCAAGGTTCCCAGGACTGAGGAAATCTCGAGTGCTTTGGGGCTAGGAGAAGTGGCCTTTAACGAGGAGCACCCGCTGCTAGGGGTCAGGTTTCCCCCCAAATGCTATTTTACTAGTATTTTTGAGGTCTTCAAAATCCCCCTATCAACTGACCCTGAATAGCTGAAGGGTCCTAGGGGGCCTCTTCGTGTTGAAGGCCAAGGCAGGATCTCCTGCCCCCACCCCGGATGAAGTGCTGTATTTTTTTGCCCTAAAAAAAAATACTAGCCAATACCCGGGGTGGTATTATCTGCAAATTCATCCTGGGTATTAATCGAAGATCAAGGGGACTCCTTCCTACAATAAATACTAGAAGGATTGCTGGTTCGTGGTCAGCGGAGACTGGGTTGAGTCCCCCCAAGGCACCATCCCCATCTCCTTCCAAGAACCAGGTATAATATTTATATTTTAAAATATTTTATCTCTGAGAATTTTTACTAACCTCTTTTTGTACAAACGTTGGACGAGAGCAGCCAGAGATTCTAATGAGTGTGGCCAGAAGTATTGAGTCCCTAATCCCGATGGACATCAGAGGTCTCCTGAGCCCCGAATCCTAGGTGAGATTCGGGCTAATATCCAAGGTCACGTCTAGGAGTGAGCTGACGAAAGTCAGGACTCACTTGAATAAAGGTAAAATATCTAGAACTGCTTCCAAATTCAAACTTGGGTTGATCTTTTTTCCTAACCACTTCTTTATGTTTGTACAATAATTGCGACAGGGGGAACCGCAGCTGATAGAAAGCAGAAGGCAGCCAATGTTTTGAAGGGGTTGCTCTCAAAAGAGGAATCACAAGTCATTAAACCAACTGACCCGCGACCAAAGACCCTAGGAGATAAGGGCAAAGGGCTTATGAACCAAGAAGACCCCTGAGAAGGGAGGTAAAAAGATGGAGCATCCCAAAGAAAAAGGCATATCTTTTAAGGAGTCGCCTAAGGAAGAAACACGGAAGCGCCCCTCTAAAGATGACTTGGCCTAGGCAAAGGACAAGGGAAAGAGGCCCCTGGACGAGGGCTTGCTTGAGGCGAGAAAGAAGTTGAGAGTCACCATCCCGTTTTGCCGAATTGAACACCAGTCGAGGAGGGTCCTAGTCCGCGAGAAAGGCATAACAACCACCCAGCGCTCGGGACAAAAAATAACTAGTCCCATAGGTCAGGGTCAACAACAACAACCTGACCCCAAGAATGTAACCGGGGGATTAGAGATCGATGAGGGCCAGGATCAGAGGTAAGAAGATCTATCCTTCTTCGGGATTGAAAACCCTTTCCAGGCGACCAAAAAAAATACTGTAAACTTGGACGGGGTTTTCTTGAAAGATCTCCCGAAAGAGAAAATGGAGAATTTTAGATACCTCCTCCTTCTAGTCAATTCGACTCGGGAGGTAATTTTTCCGAAGAGGGGAGAAGACATGGCTAGTGTGAGCCCAGAGGAAGCCCTCAACTGGCTCAGTGTATTCTCTCATTGGGTGAGTCATTTCCTTCATTTGCTCATTCTTGTTAAAATACTTAGATAGTTTTTCTTTTATCTTTGAAAATATTAACACTTCTTTTTTTGGGTGTAGGGCACATACATATTGGATCTCTTCATTGATGACTTTCGAAATGCCTTAGCCATCAGAAAGCAAGCCTTCGACACAGTGAAAAAATTAGAAAAGAAGGTCCAGGAGCTGATAGCCGCTACTCAGGAGAGTGCTGAAAAAGAGAGGGGGGAGGTGTCCACACGGATCTCTGCCCTAGAAGGGAAAAAGTTCCAGCTGCTCTGGGAAAAGTCCCAGTGGACTGAGGAGGAGAGGACTTGATAGGAAAAGCTGTCGACTACGGAGGCCCGGGTCTAAACTCTAGAGGCTGATAATGCCAAATTTGCTCAGGCAAGAGGACCATTACTGGCCAGCTCGACAAATTGAGAGAACAACACCACACGCTGTCGAATAACTATTCTCTAGCCATAGAAGAGCTCGTGGAGTTTGAGGGTAAAATAAACTTTTTAACAGAAGAGCTCCGAACCCTGGAAGCTGAATTCAAGAAAACACAGAAGTCCTTGGAAAAAAAACAAAGGAATTAGAGGGGGTGTCAGCTCAGTTAGAGACCTGATATGATGAAGGCGTTAATGAGGGAGTGGATTTGACTAGTCGACTCTTCCTCTAAGAATACCCTAGCCTAGATCTTCGGTGGCTATTTGATCAATTGGGGCGAGATGTCCCAGAGACTTTTGGGACCCAAGGTGAGCTTCTCGAGACTCTTGGCCAGGAAGTTAATTTGGTCAGTGAAGAAGAAGAAGGGCTCGATGATCAAAAGTAGCCTGATAACTTGACGTGGGAGGAAACAACTGAGGTGACTGAATCACAACCTTCCCAAAAAAATGCCTCCTCCTCCCGGGTAGAGATCACTGAGGGAAACCCAGAGCACCCGACCAAAAAAGATGCTCCTGCCTCGAAGAAATCAAATAAAGATGTCTCTGACGCACCCCGAATTGAGGACCAGATGGTGGAGTTGTCTGAATGATTGAAGAGGGATTCTCCAATATAGTTTATAGGATTTATAAAATTTTTTGTAAAATTTCTGTAAACTTTTGACCCCATTATGATTATTTTTGTATGTATATTGAACATATGTACACTATCTTTTCTTTGATCAATAAAAGTATGCATTTATTCTCTACACTTTGCAGATTTCCTTTTCTTCCAACTGTTTTATTCATTTTCAAATGAATTTTCATTTTTGGCTTGCAAATGAATCAACCAAATGAATTCACTTAACCTTAGCACGTGAAGGGTTAGGAATCCTTTGGGGCCAGGCATTCTCTTAAAATAGTCTTTACACTAGTCTTTTTTCGAGGTTTTCGAGAGCAAATTTGACTTAAATTGGGATCTTCAAGATTAAACTTAATTCGACCACGATTTATCACGCCTTACTCAATCAGATCTTATTTAATAGGGATACCTGATGAGGCCAAGGACTTATGATACCTGGGTTGAATTAATATTTTAATTTGCTAAATATTAAGAGATTTTAAGGCCTTCAGCCAAACTTAACTTTAGAGGTATCTGATTCAGTCAGGGTTTATCATGCCTTAACACGAATTAGATCATAGATGTAAAGGATGCCTAAGACGAGCTTAAGGGCTTACGGTACTTGGAACGGTTAGGATTTTAAAAATTATTAAGTGTTAAGGGATTTTAGGGCTTATAGCCAACCTTAACCTTAGATTTACCTGACCTGATCAAGGTTTACCACTCCTTAACATGAATCAGGTCTCAGACGCAAAAGATGCCTCAGACTGATAGGATTAAATCCACTCCCTCATTTATCTGAATCGATCAGGGTTTACCATACCTTAATACGAATCAGGTCTTAAACATAAAGGATGCCTGAGATGGGCTTAAGGGCTTACGACACCTAGGACGAATAAGATTTTAAAAATTACTAAGTGTTAAGGAATTTTAGGACTTATAGCCAACCTTAACCTTAGATTTATCTGACCTGATCAAGGTTTACCACGCCTTAACACGAATCAAATCTTAGACGTAAAAGATGTCTGAGACGGGTTTAAAAGCTTACGGCACTTGGGACAGATAGGATGTTAAAAATTACTAAGTGTTAAGGGATTTTAGGACTTATAGTCAACCTTAACCTTATGTTTACCTGACCCGATCAGGATTTATCACGCTTTAACATGCATTAAATCTTAGACGCCAAGAATGCCTAAGACGGGCTTAAGGGCTTACGACACTTAGGACGGATAGGATTTTAAAAATTACTAAGTGTTAAGGGATATTAAGGCTTATAGCCAACCTTAACCTTAGATTTACCTGACCTGATAAGGGTTTACCATGCCTTAACACGAATCAAGTCTTAGATGCAAATGATGCCTAAGACGAACTTAAGGGTTTACGGCACTTAGGATGGATAAGATTTTAAAAATTACATCATCTTCTCCCTTCCTTCATCAAAATGGTGCTTTCATAGCTTTTTGTTTGTTTTCCACAGACGGCGCCAGCTGTAGGCGTGAAAATTGTCTGTGGCCCTCCTCACAGCCAACGTGGAATAACTTAGCTGGTGAGGTGTGAGGGTGATGGAGCTGTTGTCGAACGGTGACTTTTTCGTCGAAAAATAATTGAAAGTGTGACTGTTTTTAGTGAAACTTCACCTCCTAAGCCTACAAACGATAACACCTTCGGAGTGACGTTGGGTAGGGTTTTTGACGAAGAAACTCCGATGCCTAAGTCAGAAAATAATGAAGGAAGAAAGTGTTGTTTTCGACAAACAATGGAGAAAGAAACCGAAAATGGCAAATAAAAGAACTCACACAGAAATTACCCAAATGTTTATGGAGAACAAAAGACTGTTTGTTACCAAATCTCTTTAAGTCCAAAAATTGAGAGTGCTAAAGAGTTTGAAAAAGGTCCTTCCAAAGTGAAAAGTCCCTCTCCTCATTGAAGATGCTGCTTTATATAGTGCCCCCTGATAATGACTAGGTATTAGAGAATGAAAATGATGGGATGTCTGTCATGAGACAGAGTGCAATCGAATTTGATTAATGCTGCTGACACATCTGAAGGTGACAGGCCTGACACTGTCCCATCACCTGAAAATTGTCAGAGGATGAGACAGGCGCATTTATGGTGGGCAGCTACCTCAATAATAGACCTGCCGTCAGCATTCATTCCCATTTTTAGACGGGGGACATGTGTCTGCAGGTACGCTAGTCAGGGATCGCCTACAAGCTAGATATGAAAGGAATCCCTGACGGGAGCAATTGCTTAAATTTACACCGGCTGGCTTACATCTCCTAGAAGGTTGGCTTGGTTCCCTGAGATGGTGCAATTCCTGAGGCGATGGAATTCCTGGAGCGTAGGATACCTGAGACGAAGATGTTCCTAGGGCGATGAAATTCCTAGGATGCGGATGCCTAAGGAGAAGATATTCCTGGGGCGGAGATGCCTAAGACGAAGATATTCCTGGGGCGATGGAATTCCTGGGATGGAGATGCCGGAGACGAAGATAGTTCTGGGACATGGGCTCCCTAGGATGGCCATTTGGCCGCCTGTCACGTGCCTTTCTGACGGGATTTTTACGTGTTGGTCTTATATTTCCCCCCAAACATAAATAATTTCTTTTGATACAGCAACTAATACTAATTGCAAATGATGTACCATGCAATAAACATAGTAAGCATAAGGGTATACACTTGAAATCAAAGCTTGTAATCCATTCCGTTCTCCTCTCATATTACTTGAACCATCATAACCTTACTCTCGGATGTTATGAATATCAAGATTATGTTGAGAGAGGAGAAATAATATTTCATCCTTCAATGTTGATGCAATAGTGTCTTTGACATGAACAAGCTCCAAAAATCGCTCTCTCACACACCCATTTTTATCAACAAATCTTAATATAATAGACATTTATTCTCTTTTAAACTCATCTCTAGCTTCATCAATAATTATACAAAATTTAACATCACCAATTTTTTCACGAATAACATTTTTAATTTTCATTGAGAGAATTTGTAAAATCTCTTTCTGTATTTATGATGAAATATATGAGGTATTTTGAGGAGCTTTTGATAAAGCTTCTGCGACATTGTCTTTATAAGATGATATGAAATTTAAAAGCTCACCAAAATTTCCTGATCTTTTTGATATTTTACTCTCATTATGGTCTTTAAAAACACATCATTAAATACAAGTTACTTAATTGTATTAATTATATCTTTTAATTTAACTCTATTTTCTATAACCTGTTAAAATGTAAACTACTCAAAACAATTTCAAATATGTGAAAGTAGTTCAAGAGACCCGTACATGCTCTCTCAGTATTTCAATGAGGAGAATGAAAAAATAGAAAGAAAGAAAATGGATATTTTGTTTATTTGGGAGATTTAGGAAAAATATTTTTATTTATTAATTTATAATTTTATTTTATTTTTAAATTTTTTTTTTTTGGTGTGTCGGGGGGGTTTTGTTTGTTGCACATTATGAAGGTGGCTCCATCCTTTATTAATTACATATTATTGGTTATCATAAAAAATATAGTTTAATTAAATTGATTAAATTATGATAAATAAATTATGAACGTTATTTATTACAAAAGTGTGGACTTTTTAATATATAAAAATTAGGGTCTTACGTTTATTTGATAATGGGTGGATTAGAAATAAATAATATAAAATTACTCAGATATACATATGATCCTTAAATTTGAATATAAATAGAGTATATAGTAAACGACTAAATAAATATTCTGTAAGGACTTTACTGACCAGAAGTTAAAATATTTATAATTTCATGCTTAATTCAAAAATTATTGTAAGCATAAATTCAAGTATGTTTCATATTATTACTTTTTTTGGTGATTTGATATAAATATTTCTTAAATTTATAATATTATTCAATTATAAATAATCAAACATCTAAATCTTAAAATTGCACTAATATTTGCTTTCCACAAGGACCGCCACCCCTCAATAGATACCCATCCAAACATACGTTACCCATGAAGAAGTACACAGTAAGCAAAGAGCAGCTTCAAGAACAGTGAAGTTCAAAGGAAACAGAATTGCCTTGTTGTCGGCCAACATTTGACAACACAAGTTTTGTTGCGGGATAAGGCCCACGATTCTTTTAATGGTAGACGGGCCCTTTGAACAAATCTAATAATACGATCGAACATACTTTCCGAATTTGTGCATCGTTTACAATTCATTATCACGATGATGACCCAATTTTGCCTCCTTGGTAGGAGTCTTTAGAGTTTCCGGCTACAGAAAAATACAATTAAAACATTTGTACATCATCAAGACAAGAAAATATTGAAACATTTTTGGCATATTTGCTTATGTCAATGACCGATTAATGATTGTCAAGTTGTTTTATGTTGAGGAGTTAAAACGTGATTTATGTATTTAATAAAAACAAATTTATTGAACTTGTTGTAGTACGGGTTATTCACCGTCACCCCCACTTATTACCACAAGTTCCATCAACCTAAGGAACCCACAACCCATAAGGATTTACCCAATCAGGCAAATGAGGCATCACAAACACATCACCTGATATTTACCCAATCAATTTCTTGCTTTGCTCCATGTCCTGATGTCCATGCTCACAATATTTTCCACATTTCAATCCTAATCCCAATCCCAATGATTAATACTAACACACACTAGTCTATCGTTGTGACTTGTGCGTAAGGGACAGGTGTAAACGTAAAAAGAAGAGGATTCCTTTGACATGACAATGACCTTGAGCATTTGGCTTTGTTAAAGGAGTCCAATTATGTTATGTGTCTCCATCAACATCAGCACCGGTATGCATGTTCATCCACGTCATTGGATCACTTCAAGCATAGCTGGGGGTATCCCTCGGTTCACTTTCTTTCATTTATGTCCCTTTTCCATTTTTTACTTGCATGTCAGCCATTGCTTGTAGCTTATTCTTACACTTTTTAAAATTTTTTTTTTTAATTTTTTTATTTTGGAAAAAACAAATAAGACATGCCCTAAGAGTATAGATAATTTTGTTAGAATTTGTTAACACGGTTGTGAAATTAGTGATTGCATGCAAAAATGTTCAAAATCCAAAAATAGTATGTGGAATGAAGGCTTTTATAATTTCTTTAAGTTCCTCTCTTTAGAAACTTAAGCTTTTTACATTTACTTTTTCAATGCAAATTCATGCATTCTCTTATCCTTTCTTGATCATCATTCTCCTGTCTTTACTTGTCTATTTATAATAGATGAATTAATGTAATTGTTCATTTGAATAATTACAATAGTTCTTAATGGTATCTTTTCACCATTAATCATGTCCTTTCACCAAAAGACATAACCCTGTATGTAACCCATCACTTTGATCATATCCCTTCAACTCCCACTTAATTAAAGTGATCAGATTTACTTTCGATGATTGAATATCTTGTACACACAACCAATCATCATTATCATACTATAACTAAACCACAAAAATTATAGTATGTATATTTTACAACAGTAAAATGGCACCATAATCGAAATTAAGAAAATACCGTTCGCACTTATTTTTCAAGGTGACTTATACATACTAAATGTCTGGTGTTATATAAATTCATCTTGATGTCTTTATACGAACTTTCACATTTAAGATGATTTATTATAATCCTTGTTAATTTTGCTATAGTATCCTCTATCTTTTATCCGACCAATATGCACAATTAAATCAAATAGAGTTATATCATTGTTTTATCAGGCGTCTCTGATACTCAACAAATGATACCTTTTCTCATGTTAACTACATATCTAGATGATTCCAAAAATCATAGTAGTTACATGTTCTCTCTAAATTCTTTTAGAGACAATCCTTTGATTATATAATCAACTACCATCTTTTTCAAAGGGATTTAGTCGACTTTAATTTTTTATCTCTCATTTGGAGCTTTTCCCTCCACTTATACTCAAATAGATGGTAGATTTGTTGTTATATCATATAATATATCTATATATACTTTAGATAAATCAAATTATAATTTATCAACATACCTTTTAGTTCATATAACTGTACTATCCGCTGTACTGCCTATATAACTATTCTATCCCATTGTATAACCTAAGATATCTTCTATTTTCATGGTGGATTTACCAATACATCCTTGTTTTTTACTTAACCACGAAATTGTTGTCACTTGTTAATTCAACAAAAATTTGCATCACAATATACAACAAGTTATAAATCATATAAATCAAGCAGAATTTCATATATTTGATTTTTTTTAGATACCTGATGATTCCTTTTACTACTTGTCAATGTTGTCTTCTTGGATTTAATTGATATTATCACACCCGTGATTGTACTATAAGGGTATAATTGTAACTTCACTTCATCTCCTGTTTATACTTTTGTATCCATCTTGCATAAAGTTAGTTCGTCTGCATATGTTTGGGTATATTTGGCATCTTGGTTGATTAAAAAGGAGTTTCTATGTGTGTATATTGGGACCCCATATGTGAATTTTTGGTTTCAGAAAGGGCTTGAGTGAAAAAGTCTATTTTTGGCAAGTTCGGTCGACCGAATGGGCAATTCGTTCGATCGAAGTGATGATTCGTTCGACCAAATACTCAAGTCGTTTGACCGAATGAAGATGAACTCTCTATCTATTTTTTGTTCGATCGAATTATATATCCATTTGACCGAAAGTTTGTGAACTCTCTGAGTACTATTCATGTCAAAGGATTCGGTCGATCGAAGTTACTATTTGTTCGACTGAAGGGGTGGTTCGATCGAATGAATCTTTGATTCGTTCGATCAAATAGGTGTGAAATGACGATTTGCCCACTTCTAGAAGTTGCCTCCTTCACAAAACTTAAGGACAAAATGGTAATTTCACCATTTTTTCTATAAATAGGGGTCCTGAGCTCGAATTTTTGGGGCTTTGCTTCTCTTTTCTT
>JAVXUL010000020.1:6536055-6573047 GCA_035590515.1 Trichilia minutiflora
CATATGCCATAATCCCATTAACATCCAATTCTGTTACCTCTGCATTTGAATTATTAATGTACATCTTCCTTCTCCACCTCAGAGTGAAATTGTGAAGCTCCTTTGATTCAGGAATATAATGCTTGAAACCCAGAACCCCTTGCATGGACTCAGCTACTGTTGAATCCATTGAATGGAAGAAATTCATAGTTGTGTCTGTTATAATCCAAGCATACCCTTTACTCATCATTACCAACTTTTTAACGTTCAAGAACAAGCGAGAGGCAAGACCATGCGATAGATGAACAATAAAAACCTTTGTTCGTAAAGTCATTAGCATAGACAGCTTTCCGATGATCTGATCGTCGTTATATGAGGCTGAAATGGCGATCCTTTGGGCAATATAAATATCGTCATCTTGAATAGAATCGAACATGTCAGGAAAGATATCCTCCGAGATGAGGATGACATCTTTCCATCTGCAGGCAGCAAGGATATTAGCAATTCCTTTTGCTTGGGAAACTTCATCGTCACCAATTCGAATAGAATAGGAATAATCGGATGACGCCATTGAAGGAACCATTGGAAAGATGGCAATTATAGGAATTTTAATTCGGTATCCTAACTCTGGAATAATTTGCCCTACAGTCGATGATTCTGAGTAAACTATTGCTTGCAACTCGATATCTTGCATGAGATTCAAGACTGTACTAGAAAATCCAAGAAAGTTTAGCCATAATAATATCAAATCGATCAATTCATGGAATCGTAATTGGTCGAGTACCAACCGATTCGTTCATTAGTTCACTGAGTAATGAATTATGACCTTTGGCTCATATTGTGGACATTTTAGACTTCTCAGTTCACATTGCAACGGTGACCCAAATTTAAAAGTATTTAACAACGAAACTCTTCTCCATAAAATCAATTTTCTTGACTATTTTATTACAATATAAAATTTTTTTGAGTGGGTGAAAAAATAAAAACTTTATTACAATATAAAAATATTTATAATCTAAAAGAGTAAATTTTTTTATATAAATTAATATGACAATTTCATATTATTATTTTTAAAATACATTACATATAATAATAATAATAATAATAATAATAATAATAATAATATATTATCGTTTTATTTTATGTATAAATTAATTTTTATAAAAATTTATCATATAATAATAATATAATATACACATAATCTTATAACTCTTAGTAATTGGACAATGTTATTCCAGCATATTACGATTAACATAGTTATTCTAAAGGTTGTGATTTAATATGAACTATATATATGCTTTATACGACAAAATTTGTGCATGAAACAATCAAATTTAAATTATGCCTGAAATGCTTCGTTTAATATTATCACATCTTTCAAAGTCAAGAGGAGCCACTGCGGCTATTTGTCATTCCTCCGATTTAAAACTCTCATCTTACAATAATGGTTTAAAATTCATTATAATATAATAGAAACAAAGTGTCAATAATTGGTCAGAACTGTGTTGAACATGAATTACATAACGAATAATATATAAGACAGTAACTTACCTTCAGATAAAGCATGAAGAGGATCTCCTCTCGAATCTCTTGAGTGGATAACTATCCTTGTTCTGTAGTGATTATTTCGAGCATAAAAATCAGAAATAGCCATGGAAATGCAGCTGTTGCTGATCTTTCCAGACCATGATCGCATATCAAGAATGACTCCAACATGCACTTCATCTGAACTGAAATTACGATTTTTAAGTTGTCCCAGTTCTAAAGGGGTTGGACAGAGAAGGATAGACAAAATGAAAATCCATAAAAAGGCTTCCTTCTTTCCACTGGCTCCATGATCTCAGGGAAGTATTGCATGCTTTTTAATGGATTCAAGGTTATTTTATATAGGACTAGGAGGAACCCATATAGCCACCGTCCTAGGAATCTAACGAAAGAGTAAAGACCAATAGAAAAGAAAAGAAAGTCCCCAGAAGCAAAGTACAATCGGGACTAGCTTTCTAAATATTCAAGTTGGAACAAAAGAAAGATTAAAACTTTTTTATAGCTTGACAAACAGTTTCATCGAATTGAGTATATATAAATAAGTTAAAAGTCAACAGTATCCACTTTAATGCCATGAAGGAGCAACAATATCACTGTCAAAATAAAATATCCAAACACGGGCACTTCTAAGAAGAAATATATACTTATGAAGATGTAAAGAATATTAAACTGAAGGTATATACATACAAAACCGTACAAGTTGTTCATCGAGTCCTAAGATTAAGACATTGAGCTATGTATATTATGTTTTTGAAACTGGTTGCACTCCAGTCGTTTTCATAACCCTATTAAAACATTTCAACAAAATAATCCTTCAGAAACTCCCGTGAGAGATATATATGACTCAGCCTGGAGAGATTACTTAATGAATTACTTAATGAATCCTCGTACATTGAGCTTGATGGATGACCATTATTGAACCACGCATCTTCCATCTTTTTGAGGTTTCCTTCTTTACTCAGCCTCACAAGTGCGCAATAGCCCTTGATAGGTCATGGACCAATATTGGCGAACCCTCCTAAAAAATCCACACACGCAACAAACAGAAAAAAATACATAGAAATAATTACTTATGCATATTATTTAATTTGTACGACCTTGAGTGCATCTATACAGGTTTTGGAAGGGAGGAATGCTGACAAATTCAAAACCATTTTAGGTCGTAGAATTGGGACCAATCATGGTGTAATGGGCAAAATATTCATCAAGGAATATATATTCATGAACTGCATCTCATTAATAATAGCAGAAACGCCCCGATTCTAGCTCTCATCCGATAAAGCATTGCAATATCTTCAACACATTCAATTATCTTTCGACAGGAATCTTTGAAAATTAAGTTGCTTATAGGTCCAATAAACCAGCTGAATTTATTCTCTATATAGTTCTGCTTTGAGATGGCCAAATGATTGGTTGAACTGTCAATATAAAAGATAAAGCTACCTTGTAGCTAGGGCTTAATATAAGCACAAGTTCTATATACCTATGCCATCACTATAAAGTATAAACCTAGACAAGTTGCCATAATCATCTCTTGCACTTCGAATCTAAGTGTAGAAATGATCAAAATTGTAACTATATCCTAAATGAGTAAGTGTAATCATTCTCAGTCATTTTATTTTGAATTATGTAAGTCATTGTCACAGTCCGAAATTCTTGGACTACGACTGACAAGAGACAAAGTTGACCTTATTTCCTAAACCTCTTACTGAAATGAATGACTTTCACTATCCATTTTACATAGATTATATGATTACATGTAAGATATAGACACATAACTATTAATGTAATGCACTTTAAATCATTTAAACTGAGAAATGGGACTTAATGTCTATAAACATCCATACCTAACTTATAAACACATATCAGTATATTTATATAACTACTGAGCCGATAAAATTCAAAATAGGCTACATTGCCTATTTACAAACTGACCATACATAATTGAACCCAACCTTAGTGACTACACTCCAAGATCCTGCTCCATTTGTTTGCCTTCCATACAATAGTTAAGGTATCTACAAAACTGAGAGAGGATAAGTCTTTGGGAAGATTTAATGAGTATATCAAAATATATATGAGATTATCATATAAAGGAATTAACGTAATTTAAACAATTATCACGCATACACGCAAAACATACCTGTGACCATATATGTGTACATATATATCCATATCTGTACATATTTATCATAAACATAAAGAGCATATACCTTACCTTAATTGATTTCATAAAACAAAATATGTTCATTCTTCATAAACATCACCTCATAAGAATCTATATATAACACACGTATTATATCTGTATTTGAATGTGCATGGCATATGTATCGTAAACATTTATCTTAAGTATTATCTCATATGTATCTGTATATTATGCACATATGTTTGTGTGTATATATATGTCATTTCTCTGGTCCATATCCAAGACTACGCACTTGACTGATTAGAGGGACAAGTCTGGTCTATGCTTATAGTAGCACCCTTTTTGTCGGACAAAGAGACAAATCAATATGATATGCACATATCATATCTGGTCCATAGCCAAGACTACGCACTTGACCAGATAGAAGGACGGTCCATACCTAGGGCTACGCACTTGATCAGGCAAAGAGACAATCATATCTGGATTCATGGATCAATATTATAGCACACACACACGTATGCGATCATAATCATTAAAAAGAAATAATGAAACGTAAAAAATTTCACTAACATCAAATTCTGTATACCTACAATATTATAGCATATATATAACACTTATCTCATAAAATATTTTCACATCATCCATAACAATATATATAATAACTCTCTTAATTTCTTAATCCTTTGTTAGTTATACTGTATTTTCATTCTTTTAAGAACTAACTTTGAATGCTTTCATATTTATTTCATGTTAACATACATCCTCAACTAATGCATAAAACTTGATTAATCATATCATACTAAGAGAACACATATCCAAACAATTATATTAGGCCTTCTCCAAGCCTTAATCTCAATTATCGCATCAACGTCTAAAGGTTCTCGATAACACAACACATCACATCATTTCCATACATATAATTCTAAGCATGAACATAACGATAAACATCACATTTAAAAGAACAAAGAGAATATAAGTATTCGACTCCTAACACAAAATCATAAACATTGCCTATGTCTACCACAAAGAAGGAAACCGCCTTCTGGTTTCCACCACAATAACAAATTCATCGCCTCCCATTTATACACCGATCTAACATATTAAAGTATAACAAAATATCATACAAATTAATATTGATCATACACACGTATTGAACAGTCCCTTTTTCCCTAATATCAAATACAGGTATTTTAGAATACCTTACTTATTATTTTTTACTAGGAGAGGAAGCTACTGGTTTACTTAAACAACATAATACTAATGCAAAGTATTATTAACCAAATCGAGCATTACTAAAATCAACATACAAGATCGAAAGCTACGACAATGTTCTCTTGACCTCGATCATTCATACATACATCAAAACAGTGGTATGTGGATTTCACAGCTCATGTCACCAAACATCTCTAGCCATCCGTTACTAATACAATAATCAACACATCATTTAATCAAACACTGGTAGACACTCACCATGTCTTCTTACATTTTACGTCATTGTACATATCTCACTACAAAGTTTCAGAATTCATTCCTCTCATCACGCATTGCACTTTTCTTGGTAACATTCCTAATAATCACATTCCTAATAAATTAATACTTATAGTCACTTAGACATTTCATCAAACACTTGGTATGCCAAGTGTTCCTAACCAATTTTCTTTCTAAATTGTAAGCCTAATACAACCATCTAATTCATAAACCAACCCATATCTTTCTCTTAAATTCATGAAAAACATAGGTTTCATAGTGAGATGATAAGGTATATGCTTATATACAGATTCTTATATACATAGGATACGTGCATTATATACAGATTCTTATGAGATGATTTTTACGATGAATGAATATATTTTGTTTCATGGAATCAAGTATGATAAGGTATATGCTTTTTATGTTTATGATAGATATGTATAGAAATGGATATGTATATATACACATCTACGTAATGACAGGTATGTTTTGCGTGTATGCGTGCTAATTGTTTAAATTACGTTAATTATATACGTGCTAATTGTTTAATTTACGTTAATTCTTTTATATGTTAATCTCATATCTGTGTTGAACTACTTACTAAGTCTTCTCCAAGACTTACCCCACCACCACCACACCTCAGTTTTGCAGGTACCTTAGCTTTTGTATGTAAGACAGACAAATAGAGCAGGATCTTGGAGTGCAGTCACTAGGGTTGGGTCTACTCATACATAGTCCATTTTTATTAAGCAATGTAATCTGTCATATCTTTGGAGATATGTAATCACACTATATAAATATATTGAATCATATATGTGTATGTTGCAGACGTGAAATCTATATTTCCTTTTAATCGCTCTGAGTTTATTGTTATTATCTCCCTAAGCAATGTAGTCTTTCATTCGGTACCAACCAATACTAATTCTGATACTGTTACAGTAACTATGTCCAAATTATCAAAATACCCTTCACTTATTTCTATTTACTAAACTACCCCTACATCGAGATACGGGATATTACAGTACTACTGGAGACTTCTCTATCGTAGTGCTATAGTCTGGTTCCATGGTCTAATACAGTTGTTTCTCTATATCAGTGTTGGTGGATCAATGGTTAGAAACTTGAAATCATGTGAAAACTTGGCTGTCTGACATAAAATAAACCCATTGCTCTTTTTCTTAAAGTGCTGTTTTTCGGAAGTTAAAACGGTAATTATACATTACTGTGTGTTGCTATCATGCCCTAAGAGCTATATAATACTATCTTTCATGTGAAAAACAAAGCCTGATTTTGCTGTGAGATTGTTTGAGTCTGATATTTGTTATCTTCTGTCTCTCCAAGATGGATGTTTAAGTGCCTGTTAGATAATCTCAGCTAGTGGAACTGTTGGACTTAATGTGGAGATAGTTCATTTTAACTATTTATGCAAGAATTTCTTAAAAAAAGTATTTATGCATGAAAGAATGTTACTTAACACATGGTATCTTATGGATTTTAAATGATCAATTGTCTTTCTTTTCTTGGTAAGAGGTAGTATGACTTATGGTTAAGATTTATTGACTGGCTTCTAGTTTCATTGACATTAGTTCATTTATACACAATTTTAGCTAAAGAAGAACATTTGATCATCTTTATTCAGGTAAGGTAGATCACTCCTTCGAAATATGCCTATCGCAATGGCAACTACGAAATATATAAAAATGTTTACAGTGTACCAAAATATAAACTATGAAATATATGAAACCTGTAGAAATGTATAGGGAAATTAAAGTCTTGATTATGTGTATAGCTGTCTTTTTCACATAACATCAGGAGGGGTCTTTTTCTATATTGTAGGAGCTGATTCATTTATTCCTCTTGCTATTGTCTTTGCAGTTACCCTTTCCAATGGATTGCCTTTATGCAGATCCCAACCGCAAGGTATAGGCTTGTTTTTTGTTTTTGATGGTAATTAATGATTAAAATGCATGTATTAGAGTAAATTCTGATGATTTTTTTTTTTTTACAACTCTAGGTTTATAATCTTTTGGGCTTATACTATGGTGTCGGCCGTACATTCTTCAATCCAGCTAGTGTAGTCTTCTTCTCTTACTTTCTACACAGCACGTGTATGTTTTGAGTGGATTCATTTGGGCGGTTACTAATATGCATGTATTTTTTCCAGGCTAAGGTGTTTTCAAGATTTGAGTCTCTGCAGAAGGCTGTAAAAAACTATACCGTTGAAGCCACCCCAGACGATAGAAGTAGTGTACTGCAGCAGGTTTAAATCATTCTGTCTTGCAATATCTTATTCATTTAAATTCGTTCCTACAACATTGAAATGGTGTATATTCGTTTTTGTTTTTGCTAGGGAGGGATGTTTGTCTTCAAAGGAAAACAATTATTATATGCTCGCAAAGACGAAGGGACCGGTGATCATGCCCCTTTAGATGATGTGTTTAATATTTGCTGCAAGGTTCCATCAGCGTGAAGCTTCTGTGGATAATAGGGTTTTAGATTTACTTGATATATTCCCATGTCATATATATTTTGATTTTTGTGGGGTTAACAGTTGCATGACGTGCCTATAGCAGTCTGGTTTCTCTGTGCCAAGATTCTTGATTATTACCAATGGATACCTCTGTTTTGCTGGTTGTATGATGTATGGCTGTACAGTGTTGTAAATGTGTAAATAAATTAATGAAATTAGTAAAAACTTGAAGAGCTTATTTGTCAGAAGGAATAAATAAAATTTTTCGATTGAATACATTTTTTTTTTAATCTTCGATAATTCTTTGGTTTAATCAAAATTTTTAACATTTCATCTTTAGATTCTTAAATTTTGTCATCATAGATAATTTCATTTCTTTCTTTCTAAATTAAATGATATTTTTTTAATAATTTTATTAATTTGTATGTTATTTCGATTAAAATACTTTTTTATTTTATTTCAAATATTAAAAATATAATATTTTATTATAAATATTTTAATAATATATACACTTTCAATCTTAATTTTTTATACTCAAAATTTGAACATAAAAATTTAACTATAATGCTATTAATGATATAATATATTTAAAGTATGAGTTAGTTTTAGATTGGATTTTAGATCTGATTTTAATTATGAATTGATAAATTAAATTTAATTTAATTTGGGAATGACGAGTTTTAAAATTTTAATCCGTCAATTGATCTATACAATTAAAAATTTAAAACTTCAAAACTGTAAAATTTCTTTTGGAGTTTGAATGCTATAGCTCTAAAATTTACTAGCTATTTTCCTGGATTCAAGCAATTATTAACCTGTCAAAAAAATAAGAGTTACAAGTATTATTCCATCCTCAAACGTTCATCGTTTTGATAAATTAGGGTAATTCCAAAAGAAAAAAAAAACATTATATAATGACATAATAAATTTTCTTGATAATTTATTAACAAGAAAATTTTAAATGGGTCTGTTTACTGTTGATGTGATACGATGAAATTTATGGAATTCACTTTAGTTTTCTCAGATCGGGGTGGAAGACAACCATCGTAGTTGAAATGGCAAATTGGCTCCACCTCCACCCAGTTATTTTAAGACGGATTGGACGTAGCCCAGTCCAGTTTATTAAGCTTCAAACTTGTTTCATGAATTTATGCATAAATCTTCGAATAGTAATAATTTAATACCTAATTTAAATAAATTAATACAACTGAATATAATTTAATAATTTATATAAATTAATTTTGATAATAATATTAAATCTAAGACTAATTTATTGATATTATATAAACATATTTATAACTCTTGATTATATAAAATATAAAGATAAAATAATTATTATCTATTAAATAAACTTCATTCCCTTCTAAACCCGTTTGGAAAAGAATTCACTTCTAACTGTTGATTAGATTTATTTTTTTATTAATTATTTTATTTCTTTATTTAGAGCTTATTGTAAGTGAGAGCAGTTGTTCTTATCAAATAAAATCATAGAATTTATGGAAACATCTTTCAGATGGATTAAATTCATATATCTGAGTCAAATTTCTTAATCAGAGTCAGATAATATTAATTAAGTTATATAATCCATGGCCCATCTGAAGTCTTAAACACAAATTTAATACCCACCCATAAATAATGAGGCTAAATTAGAGAGAAATAAAAAATACTAAAAGAGGTTAAGAGTTTGATTTCAATGTCCCTGTAACGTGAACATCATAAGCTTTTTGTTGGTGGACTGTCAAGAGAGGCGATTGGAGGGACATTCAGAGAATACTTCAGTAGGTATGGAGCAGTTGAAAACGCATTGGTCGTGAGATACAAAGCTACTGGTAGTGGAAGAGGGTATGGTTTCGTAATCTTTGCTGATTCTTTAATGGCTGATGAAGCCCTTAGACATAATAAACATGTCATTCTAGGCAGAAAGGTTAGATAGTTTAAACAAGTTGACTTCACTCTTCAATTAAAATTTTGATCTCTTTATCTTTTATTTCTTACACGGAATATTGCTAATGGGAATGGGAATGGGAATAAGAATGAGATGAGAGGAAGTATCTATCTGTCATTCTCCGGAATTTGGGTTGGGGTGGTCAATACCCTAACAAAAAAAATGTATGGACTTGCGAGTACCATAGACATGGAGGAAAGTAGAGCCTTTTAATTTTACTCGACTTCTTATACTTGAAATTCCAGTGCATCCTTTATCAGGTAGGAGGGTTTAAGACTTTAGAGCCAGTTAATTAAGGTAATAGCATCTTCTTTCAAGTGATTTGCATCTGGCATCTGTTTTTTCTTGTTTTAATTTTCTTTTATGATTTTGTATCCGCCTCTTAATTTCTTTTCTGGTTTGTTAGAAGGTAGTTACTTCGCCTTTCATTATACTTGATTGATTTATAGTATCTGGGCTTCAGATTATTTTGGTGGTGTATTTTTTGTATCTCAGCTTGGTTCTTTATGTGTCAATATCTTAATACGAATTATTTGGTGCTGCTTATTATGTTATATAGGTAGATGTCAAAAGTGCAAATCCTAAAGATGATGGGCAAGAACAGTCAAATATGTATTGCAGCAATGGTAATGGTAATATTGAATTCAGTACCAAGAAAATTTTTGTGGGTGGTTTGCCACCTGACCTAACTGAGGAAGAATTCAAGAGATATTTTGATAGCTTTGGTACAGTTACTGATGTGGTTGTGATATATTACAAACAAAGCCATTGCCCAAGGCGGTTTGGGTTCATTACATATGACTCAGAGGATGCTGTGGATAATGTGTTAAAGAATAGGTATCATGAATTGAAAAATGAGAAGGTAGAGGTGAAGAGGGCTGAGCTGAAGGACAAGAATGACAAGAATATTCATTATTATGAGTCTAAGGATTATGTAGATTATTATGATTGTTACAATGCTGATTTGGGTTTCGGAGGAGAATTTTAATATGGTTACGATGCTTTTTCTCATTATTGCCATCCCGTTGCTTTTCAAACTACTTTGTATTATCACAGTCCTTTTGTATTTGTGCCTCTCAATGGAGGCTGGGGATCTACAATTACTATACCAAAAAGTAATTTGAACGGCTCTTCGTCGTCTACTCGTGATTCATTAACTTCTGGTAATTGTAATGTTTGCAATAATCATGTCTTCCATGCTCCTTCTTATGGAATTTGCATGAATGGTTGTAGTAGTGAAGATGTAGATTTGACCAACCGTAATGGTAGTTGTCAACAGGTGGAAGACAACTCAAATGTGGTTGACAATGCCGTAGTTGACTTTCCAATAACTACAAAATTGCCTCAAATTGATGATTTGTCCAGTTTGAAAATCAGTGCAGTAGAGCATCAAGGGAAAGAGGTTATCGATTCATTGAGTTTAGAAGGCAATACTACAAAACATGAACATGCAGAGATAACAATTCAAAAAGCAGCGCTCCCTTTGCACCAAGAGTGAGCAAAATGGATAGTCTTGATGCTATTTGTATATGTTTGATAAATGATTAGGTCAGTGAAAGTTTTAATATGTTTTTCTTTCTGTGTTCGTTATTCATGTTCATTTTGTAGGTATGTACTGATTTCATGTTCACTTTTGTAATTATGGAATGATATGATGTCCATCTTTTTTGTGAATATGCAAGTGATCCTCGATATTGCATTCTTCAATCATCTGTTCGTGGTTGTGTGAATTGATGGGCCTTTTTTGGGTTGTAATCCATAAATTGCACAACTGTGTTAATTTGTATCACCAATCCATATTAACAAATGCATCTGAAGCCCTGTAAGAGTATATTTTCTTGGAAATGTATTGATTGCAGATTTGGTTAAGAGATTATACAGATAGTTGACCTCAGAGGTCGAAATGTTGAGGGTTACTTAGTAACTCTTAACTGTATAGAGATTGTCCTAGTTCATCTGCTTGGCTTGATAGTGTTATTCTACCAAAACTAAATGTCATGATGTCAGTTAACCGAGATTTACATTCCCTGAATGGTAATCTAAATGCAGCTTGCCCCGCCTATCTTTGTTTCAGAATTTTCTGTAGACAGTGTTGGTCTTTCGGCCCAGCCTGGTTTCGGGACAAAAGCTTTTCATTTTTTAGTAATGAGCTTGGCTGTAAACTATCAGGATTCTAGATACTCTTGGTGGACACGAATAGCCAAGGCCCGAAATCTTTCTTTTTTCAATTACGTCTCACTTGTATCTGAATATTTCTTTCAACTTTGACCAGGATCATTCTTAAAGGTTTAGCTCTCTGTAGTTGAGTTTTTATTGATATGAATTTGGCTTCTCTTGTTACAGATTTAACATTCTATTTTCTATCCCTATTTGACAAGAACGTAACATGCATCACCGGTGTTATATGATGAAGCAGCAGTGGAGGAAGGCTAGAGTATTTGCCGTAAATGATAGTCACTAACAAGAATTATGAATTGTTAGCATTGCTTTTGGCTCAGAAACATCAAACGTATTGACTTAGCTACAATTTATTTATTGAATAATATTGTGAGTTGTCATCTATTTTAAATCATGCTTTCATTATGTGTTTTTCAATCATATTTTCCAATTCTCCCTTTTCCTGCAACCCTTGTAGGCGTCTATATCAAGCTGACCATATCTTCCTTTAGGAAATTGAAACAATTTTTGAAGCATGCTTCCATGCAATAAAGTTAACTTGATTAGGTTAGTGGCTGTCTTTTTCCATAACACTTATAAGTCAAATTGTGTATATCCCTTAATAAAACACAGCTCTTGTGACGGCAAAGCAAAAGTGGAAAGCAAATTAATCCATATTTCCAAGGTTTTGTAGCCGACATGAAAGACATCCCTTGGTGAACAAGGTGGGCTAAGGATTTGGATTATTCTGTGAAAGAAACCCCACCAATCGATGACCAATTTCCAACCACCATACACATACATACATACATATATATGTACATTTCTTCCCAAGAAAACTTTCTCTGTTTGCACCATCTTGCAGACAGCGTAGGGTTATACGAATGTGAGTATTTTTGTGAACATTGTTTTATTTATGGCTCCAAATTTCAATAAGTGGATGGGTTGAACTGCTGCTACTGCGTTTACTTGTGTAGGCATAGGTTTGAAGAGTTTCTCAATTTGTGATGGAAAATCTAGTTGGATATCTCATGCAGGCCTAGAACATGTCTAGAGTTTCGGACTAGAGTAGTCTCTTCTTTTCACATCTCATGTTTCTAGAGGGAATTCAAACTACTTGGAAAAGAAAATAAATAATAAAGACGCTAAATGCTGAAGTGAGCAAATTAGCCGTAGAGAGAATCTTATTTTTGAATGCGACATGTCACATTTTTACTCTTGGACCATGACATTACGGAGAAGATAGAGCGTGCTATAGAAGATGGTAAAGCTAGTTAAAGAGAAGTAATGAGGTTAAGAGTTTGCAGAGAAACTGGCATGGGTTAATGGATGGTACGCTTTATTGGTGACAAATTTAAAGTCACACTCTCTCAAAAAGGAAAAGAAGCCAATAAACTTTAGACTCATGCATACAGAGTAGCACAAACATTGCTCTGTGGCTATATGGTCTCTCAGATGGGTTCCTATCCCTTATATGCTTTTCTGATCATCTCTCTTGGTTGTTTCTGTGATCTTATTTAGATTTACTTTAGGATTTTCTGTTCCCCATTTGAAATACCGAACCAACCCCCCATTTATTGAATATTCAATTGCATTACTCAGCTCTCAGTGTTACTATGATTATTTATTTATTACTCTGTTTTTCTTTTTCTTTCCTTGCCATAAAAAAGACAAAGACTTCTCTCCTTATTTGGAAAAATTGTCGAAAGAAGGTCCATGAAAAAATTCTTTTTTTCTTAGATTGACGGTTAACCAAAAGGAGTTGATATCTAAGCCTACAATTTGTCTTAAACTTATCCTTTATATTTTATAAATTATGAGTATGTATATGATCTTTAGTAACTCTACACTAAATTACTACAATTTGATGTTGAATTCTTTCAATTTATGAATTTGCATACAAACCATAAAGACACAACTCTTTATCACTTAATCATCGTCTAACTTTTATCACTCATTTATCATTTATACATAACAACTATGTTATGATTCATCAATAGTTTGATCGATTTGATCTGTTGGGTTGTTTTCGATTTGATTATTTGACCGAACGTGTTACCTCATCCCGCATATTCTATCTGTTGAGAATAACAACAACATTCCTTCGTAGCTTTCATAGCCTTTACAATTTCATAAGCAAATTTTAGTTGGCATTTTCTCTGTGTTAGAAAGTATAATTAGGTTTGTAGACAAAGTATGTTATAGAGTAGCCGACCCTGGCACCTATGGCCTTACGCAAATTGACTTTTAATATGCAAAATTGCAACAACAAATCACAATGAGCAGGCCAATTATTTTTTATGAAAATAGACACATCCCCTCAAGTATTTCTTGCAGCATATACCTCAAAATATGAACAAGAAACTCTTCGGGGAATCTAGCATAGTAACTTTTCAAATTTCTATGAGAGTATGAATCTTCTACACAACAAACAATAGTAATTGAATTGGCAAACATGCATGAGTGAACCTAAGGTTGTACTGGTCACTGGCTGCGTCAAAGGAGGCATCGGGTACGAGTACTGTAAGACGTTTGCTGAGCAGAATTGCCGCGTCTTCGCTTCTGATATCCCTCAACGGATGAAAGAAATGTCAGAATTCGGCTAAGATGAGATAGAGAAGCTTGAGCTTGATGTTTCATCTAATGAAAGGGTTTGATATGTAACAATAATTCTTTATTTCTCAAAACGGTGAATATTTAATTATAGAATACAAGTAAAATGCGTAGTTATTTTGGTTATTAATGCGGTGTTCTAAAGATTAGGTCTTCTTTCTATTTTTTACGTATATAACAGTCTCTTTAATAGGGTAAGGACACTCTTTAGGGTTTTAAATGTCCTTTATATTCCTTTTATATGTAAAATTAGAGAGGATCTATTTTAACTTTAGTTAGTCTTTACTGAATCTCTCCATTAAATATTTTAACATGACTTAAGCCTATACTGACTAACAAATTAACTTATTAAATATGTCAAATCTAATTTACCTTAGATCATATAATTAGATCCACTTACTCAATGACTATGCCATTAGCCCATTTTGTTAAAATTTAAGTAACAATTAATGTAAGCCTACAAAAAATATCCAGCATTCTCTCACTTGGGGACATTAATTATTTTTTAAAAAACAAATAATTTTATTTACTTGAAAAGACTTTCGGGTTAATTAATAAAAAAAATATTTTATGTGGTCACATTTTAAAAAATAATAGTCATGAGTTGAATGTCACAAATAATATAATCCAATTTAATATTTAATATTGGACTATGATGATTAATGGATCCTTTATTGACATACAATCAATCCAAAATCATGAATATTATCAATTAAATTGATATGGATCTTAGAACTAATAGTGCAGTAAGATATAATGTTCTGATATGATAATAAATTAATATCGTAATCTTATCGGTCGTCTTTATAGTTTCTTGTCCTTATACTTTAATAATAAAATAAAGAAACTATTTGATTCCAACGAATCTATATATCTACAACCACTATGAAACTAACAGACATATTCAATTTAATCTTAATAAATTTATATCTTTAATTATCATTACTATATTCTTGAGACTTTACATGATATTAATAAGCAGTTAAATGCAATTATCATATTGCATAACAAATAAGAATAATGATCATCAAATAAACAAAATAATAAATAATTATAATGTGCATTTATATATATATATATATATATATATATATATATATATACTGTCAAACTCCCATTAATCAAAAATATCATTAAATTATGTATACCCATATTTACATTATATCACTCAAAAGTTATGGATTTTATATCTTTGGTTAAAGTTTCTAAACTGGAGTCTGTCTTGATATTTTTTTTTATTAAACATCTTTCTTTTTTCATTAAATTTCTTACTGTTAAGTACTTGATCTCTTCGTACTTCAATTCACTATTAATCTTATTAATTTTATAATAGAATATATCAGTACTGTTATCACGATAGATCTTTACAAGCTTAGAGATCGAATCAATCACTTAAAGCTCTTAAATCAAATATTTGAGTTAAATAACATGAGTAGATGATCCATAACATGCATCATACTCCATTTACTTAGTTAAGAAAGCTGTTAAAATTTACTTTATACTTTTCTAGAAATTAACTATTTTATTCAATATAAAGATATAATTAAAGGTGAATTTTATATCATCTAAACATTCACCAAAATCTACATCCGAATACCTAACTAATTTGAGAGTGTCTACCCTTTTATTAGTATAAAATCCTTTATATCTTGCAGATATCTCATCACTTTCTTGATCGTAACCCAATAATTATGCTCAGGATTTAACATGTGTCGATAAAAAAACACTCACAGTAAAAGTTATTTCTAGTTTAACACAAACTTTTATATACATGAAACTACCAATTGCATAGATAAGATTGCCAATTATATACGCTTGTGAAACATTTTCAATGCAACCCTTTTAAGATTATTCTTAGAACACTGATCTTGTTAAATTCGTCTCTTTTATAATAGGCATCTTTTTTAGATTTTGTGTTTACATGTTAAATCTTTTCGATCCTTGATCTATATAGATGCCTTTTTAAGATTATTCACACACTTTATGAGATTTACAACAATAAATCTCAATACCCAACACATAAGAAGCTTTTCTGTGATCTTTTACGTTGATACTTGTGGTCAAGAGTTGCTTTGATTTATAAAGCAAACTCCCACTGATCCTCATATGGATATATTGATCAATTTATTTTCCATAAAACCAAAAGAAGTGACCACACCATTATCCTTTTGATACCAATCATGAAAAGCTTGTTTCATCTTATAGATCGACTTCTTTAACTTACAGACTATATATTTCTTATTACTTTCAATAAATCCTTCAAGCTAAATTATATGGACTTCTTCCCTTTACTTTACCGTTAAATAAAGTTCTCTTGATATTCGTTTTCTCTTTATTTGAAACCTTTTGCTACTTGTCCAAAATTGAATCTTTCATCATTGTCCTTGCTTTTTCTTTTAGTCTAATACACCCACTGTAGGCCTAGATAGAAGAATCCAAGAGGGGGGTGGAGGGGTGAATTTAATTTTTAAACTTTTATGCAAAATAAAATTCTTCTCGTGAGAGTGTAAGCTATAATCACAGTAAATAAAGTGAATTGAATACAAAGTAAAAATGAAGAGAGTGAAAAAAATTTTACACAGACAGTTTTATAGTGGTTCGACTATAAGTCTATGTCCACTCTTCTCAGTTAAATCCACTCACGTCGAGGATCACTAAGTCTCTGTTTTTATGGGTTAAGAGAAACCCAAATACACCTCCTTCTTAAATGGTGAAGTGTAACTACAAATTACAACTTCTTTGATTCGAGGTGAAGTGCAATCCAATATAATTCTTTCTTATAACAAGTGAAGAGAAACCCAATAATATGTCTGATAAAATCAGAGAATTACAAGTTAAATCTCTCAACAAAGTATGTATATAATAAACTCAAAATTTTCTCTCTCTAGAATAATTACAAATGCTGAACTGTAAGAGAATAGTTGATTTTTTAGAGGAATGTTTTTCAATAATATGCCTTGAATATCTTCTTAACTACCCTTAATCTCTGCAAAAATGATTGTATTTATATCTGAATTAATTAGCTCTAACGGCTATTTGAATTCATCATTAATGATGACATTTAATACTCTGAAATTAGCCATTATACTGTGCAGATGAGGCATGTATCGATACTTTGCTAGTACTTTACTATGTATCTTTCATGTATCGATACGTCATCATTTATGTATCGATACTTCTTTACACAGACGATTTCGCTTCCGTCTTTGTATCGATACTTGATTTTTGAGTATCGATACTTCTTTTTCTTGATATTACATGTATCGATACTTTGATTTTTTTTGTATTGATACTTTCCCAGTTTTTGTGTTGCCTTGAGCTTTTTCGTAAATGAGTATCGATATGTGCTATTACTTTCAAGTATGTATCGATATTTCATCAATGTGTATCAATACTTTTCTTTAAGATATCAATACGTGGATAGTTTTGTGAATGTACTTCATCCTGGTATCGATATTTTTCCCTTATGTATCGATACTTCTTTTTCTGAAGAATCATGCATCGATACATGTTGTCCTATGTATCGATACTTTGGTCAAATTTTCTATAATTCAAGTCCTTTCTCAACATAAAAGGTTTGCAAGTGTAATACGACTAATATAAATTAACTCAAGGAACAAAATAAATATTATAATATTGACACATATTATAACTTAAACATTTATTTAAAAATAATGAGTGATCAACTCATTTTCACAATTATTCTTTTAATCCATCAAGTTATCAATTTTCTTTATCAATACTTCAATATCAATATCAATATTATTTAAACTTTAATTTGTATCATCAAAAACATAATATAATCTACACCCACTTACAATCTATTAGTTTAATTTCTTTAAGTAACTCAACCACTTCTCAACCTCTATTGTTTATAATTCATTGCACTTTATCTCTGATAGCATTCAATCAATTAGTTAGAATTATGATCGGTTAATCCCTTTATTATAGGTCATCGGAGTATAACTTGATATATATTATAATCTACCCTATATAATAAACACCAAAATCTTTAGTCTTTTTCCTTTCTTTAATCTCCTATTAGGGACTTTAAAAACATGCATGATTTCTATAATTCTTTCTTATTTGATTGAATGCTATGGTTTAGGGTTGAGTTAGAGTTATAGCTCAAAATCCAAAAAACTGTAAATGTTGCTTGCGGGTAATTGAGCAATTCAGAAAACCTTATCTTCTATCTTTTGAGGGCTTAATTGATCCATTAATTTTTCAAGAATAGATCTGAGAGTTAGAGAATATTTTCGTCTAATGAGTGGTACTGACAATCACATGTACTTGTTACATGTTTAAGAAAAATATAATTCAACAATGCTCTACATTTGATTGATACTAAAGTTTGTAGGGCTAGACTCTTTGAAAGAGAACTTAAGATAAATATGGAATATTAGTCTCTTTATTAGAGTTTTTGACTTATAGCACAGTTCTATAAAAAACTTAGATTCTGGCAAAAGGAGAAATAAAGATTGTTGCATCTAAATCCAAGGAGGATAGATTAAATTTTCTATACAAAAAGTCATGGACCAAATATATATATATATATATATATATATATATATATATATATATATATTAACACATAGTGTAATAGAGAAAGATTCACCATAAATGGCTATTTCCTATTTGGTCTTGATAATTTGTCCTCTTATTCAGTTTATATGATCTCCTAATCATTATCGTGAATCTTATTCTTAGTTAACTTATCAATCCTTTTCCTAGATCCATAACTCAATCATTTATGCTATAATATCTAGGATCTTTGCTTAATTAAAGACCTCTTAATCACATCGAATGATAAATTGAAAATATTAGAGAATTGAGAGAATCTATACTATTTATCAACTAAAATTACAGCTGATAATGATATTAGAGTCATAAATCACATTTGTTTATTATCAAAATATAATATAATTTTGTCTTACAAAGAATTAAAAACTAATTTCTTCTAGGAGAAAGTACATAAACAAAGTTTCTAAAACAAGCTGGCGACTAATGTCTAACTCCAATATAACTGTTCTTAAACTTTAATCCTTGATTATCTCTCATTTGACTTTCTCAAAATTCTTTAATCCCTTATGTTTGCCATCCTTTACTATATTAATTTGGAATCACGAATCTTTAAGTTTTAACAGGCTAATCTTATACATATTCAGTTGCAACCACTGATATAACTTTTTAAGATTCTTCATATTTTCTTGCTCAAAAGTTGGAACAATCTTCTTTATTTCATACAGTTGTCATGTATACATAATCTTTGAATGTTTTAATGTTTGTATGAGTCAAAGTGGTCTAAATCTCGAATTAGTCTAGCAGTACTTGTTTTTCTTTCACTTAGATCAAGAATAATGAAATTAATTCTTTTCGTATGTATTGGCCGATCAAGGATGTTCAAAATAGGTGTTTTTTTTTCTTTTCTTACTCTTGTACTTTCAAAGGTTTCTAAATTCTAAGTACTCAAATCTAAATTCTAAGACTATAAATCAATTTGACTTGTCGAAAAACCTAAAGGTACCAAATTTAACTTTGATCAAAACTGTTTTGAACTTTGAACCAGACATAAGAACATTAATTAATTCAATCAAGTCGGGAATGAATCAAGTTGAGGTCCAATTTGGTTAAACCAGGATATTGTGAATGACAGGAAATCGAAATCATATATACAGCGAAAAAATAAATTTTTTTAGATTTTCTCACAGGATCCATGCGATAAACTTATTATTTTCAAAGTTATGAATCCAAATATTCATACCTTTGAGTGTTTTGATGATGAAGAACCATAAAATGCAAACAAACTTTGATTACGGCATCCACACAATCGGGATGATGAGAAATGAGTGCTAGCTCCCTTGGACGATTACTTTGTGTTCTTTTGATTTATAGTGTTTGTCAAAATCCCAAAACAAATATGTATGACCACCCCTAAATGCCAAGAATATAACACTTATATATAAACAATATTTAGGGTTAAGGTTGTAATGGATTTTGAGATTGGCCTAATAGTTTTTTGGATTTGGCTTAACAATTGAGTCTAATTGGTTTGACTTTCAAACACAACTCATTAATAAGTTTCTAACTAATGTATTATTTAACCCAACTTAATAATGACTTTAGCCCAAAAAACATTACCGCACAAAGTATGTTAAATTAAATAAATTCATCTCATGAATTTGATATTTCATTATTCCTGATTTAATGTACGATCCATTAGATTTTTGTAACATTGGTAGTAATACTAAAATCTAATTTTAGTAATACAAGTCATGAGTGGTGTCTAGCAACACATCATGACTATCCAAGTCACGAGAATGTAAGTGGCTTAACATCACTTATATTCGTGATCAATGTAACCATGTATTTTAATCCCTTTGTCCTAGATATCTTAATTGAACATGAGGCACGGAATGTGTCATCCCCGTAATGTTCAATTCTTTGTTTCATTGATATCCTGAGTATAATTATCTTACTAAATGATATCAATATCACATATCAATTCATTTGAGCATGACCATGCATTTTATAATCATACCCAATCAAAGGGGCCCAAAGATATCACTCCTGTTATATAGGAGGGACAAATCCTATCTTGATCAAGTATATCTCACTACATTATTCATGATATAACCAAGTATTTTCTTTATATTCAATCTTATTACATATGACATTTGAAAATATTAAAATATATTATTCATAATATTGGGAACCATCATAATCTCAAGTCGAAGGATCACATACATCATTGTCACTTATGAGAATTACTTATGACACTCATATAACAATTAATGTAGTTTTGCTCATATTTAGTCGGTCCAGTATAATAATAGTTCACTAACTATTACTTATATGTTGATGTTATATCTCATATCATGACATATCTCATGTTGTCATTAATCACTGTACATACTAGTCTCAATGTATTATTGTTATCCTTTTATAGTAATACTTGATTAGAAGTATTTAAAAATAGTACTTAACTAATTAAGTCAACTATTTTAAGGATATTATTATATTTATTTAGATACACATATGTGTAATAATAGAATAAAGTATATAAATATAAAAATATCATGATACATAATAAATAAATATCCAAAATTATTATTGGATCTTAGGATATATACCAATAGAAATATATGTACTTGGGAGACAAAGAACAGAAAATGATGGGTAAGGTTTGTACTCTTACCATTGCCAAGCTTATGATGCACGTCTGAACGTTGCATGTCCTCTGTATTTGTCTTGTGTTCTAAAACAGTGAAAATTGTTCTTTTATTTGAAAACAGGGAAGTCCTTACGGCGGTTTAACTTTAATATGAAGATAGCTCAGAAGCGTGTGTAGTCTCAACCGTTTGTTGTAAATGGAAGTGAGCCATAGGTAGTTCATTGTAGTCCATACGTCGAATAAGTGCAGCAAGCAATCAAACTCTGTAAAATATTTGGTTTTGTAAAAATTTTACCGTTGAGACCTGAAAATTAATGGATAGGAACCTTTTTTTTTGGATAACTTTTTTAGTCTGCTGGTTTATTTTTCTCTAATTGGTCAGATTTGAATCTCTTGTCTTCCTGGGAAAATTGGTTCATTTTGTTAGTCTGTGATTGTCCTCTTGTTGCATCGGTCTCTTTGACGAACAAATGCAGGTTTGATAGGAGAATCGCAATTCTGTGCTTTGGACAACCCATTAGGGGTTTTGAGCATTTTTCATTATGATTAGTGTCCGACTTTCTGACTCTTGAGCCTTAAATTGTTTATCTGGGCGGGGCTCCTGATTACCTAACAACATGGGTTGGGTTCAAAATTTGCTATGCAACAATAGACCTTTGGGACAAGACTCAACAGAGAACCGAACACTAAATTAAGATTATGGGAATATCAAGATTTACAGTTTTAATTTTATGTTTCTGTTAAAAGGTAAGACTCGTTACGTCCTCATGATTTATATCAACCGATGATTTTTTAGTTTTATAAATATTTCTCTTCAAGTTCTATAGAGATTTATATATTGTATTAAAATAATTAGTAATCGTCAAATAATTTTTAATTAGTAGTAGATTATTTGTAAAGCTAAAACATACATTAAAAATAATGAGTACACAACAATACAATTTTATAAATTAATATGCAAATTGTATAATATTTGAAGATCAACTGCAAGAATATATGTCTTAAGTTTTCTCATTTATTAACTTTTTTGTCAAAAAAAATTATAAATAAATACAATTTTTTTTTTTCAAAATCTTAATGCAGTAAAATTCAAATAAATGTCTCGTATTACACTATAAAAATTTATTAATTAATCTATAGAGAGACTTCCTTTCTTGGGACGTTTATATCGTTTAAAATGCAAATTTAAATTAGTGCATAGATTTTCTTAAATTTGGATTTTAAAGCATACAGATGTCCTCATCTAAGAAATTAAAATTGTATGTATGTATATACCATGATTATTATATTTTTCTCCAAGTCAAGTTGTATGGAAGAGAAATTTGAATGATATTATATGCCTAATGCTTTCCTTCGACGCCTTTTACAGCAAGCAAGTTAATATGCTATTGCATATGAATCAATTTGCGTCGTTCTTTACTACCCTTCACGGTCACAACCTTAACCTCTAGCAACATCAATCACTCAGAACCTGCGATCGCAGAATGATACGTGATAGATAACGCAGCACACAATCACTTCCGAGAAGGAAAATGAGAAACTAGATAGAAAAGAGAGAAGCTTTGTAAAGTAATTCCAATGAAGGGCCCCGCAAATTGGTCTTCAAAAGGAATATATTCATCGTAAAGAATAATTCTCTGAAGCACATAAAGACGCTTGAAATCTAAGCAAACATGGCCTTAACATTAAGCCAACCCACTTTTGTTTCTTTGTTATTTTTTTTTATTTTTTTTCCGTGGATTAAGGTTTTTAAACATATATATATATATAATGAACTAAAAGTTAAGCTCTATCTTCGCTTGATTATATTATGAACGGGACGGCTATGTGTGACAATTAATGGTAGTACTCTAAAGAGGAATCTCCAAGTCTAAATGAAATGCCCTTATTGCTTTTCTTCTTACATATGGATATAGGGTTGCCAAAACATAAACCAATTTCATATTATTCCATATAAGAGAAACTAGAGATATAATATTATATCTCAAACTAATATATATCCATATATTATGATGCATGTATTTGACTTGATGTGGATAGATGAGGGCAGGGTGTGATGTACTAAAATGATATGACCAATTTTGTTTGGAAAATTAAATCGCATAGTTAAAAATGATAAACCCTAATGGTATATAAATCACGAGTTCTAGCTAGTTGAGAGAAAGAATCTTCTTTTGATTTACAAAGAAGAAAGCATTTATTCCCATTTAGATTTTGGGTAAACAGCATGCATTTTATTTTTCTTTAATATTTTTTATAATCACCCGCTAGATTTGACATCCTTGCATGAGCTTTATAAAGAGAGGGGGAGAGAGAGAGAGAGAGAGAGAGAGAGAGAGAGAGAGAGAGCTTTAAATTGTTCTTACTCATCCTTATTCACCTATCTTTTTACTAAGAGTGGGACCGATTTCAATTTTGTTGAGTTTGACCCTCTATTCATGTTATATTATTTTGTTGGCATAGGATTAGGAAGAGAAGAGCAAGAGAAGACAATCTTCAATTCTACAAAAGTGATAAGAAGTTTTCAACCCCAGCTAGCTTTAGAAGATGAGAAGAGGTCCCCCACTTCTACCATCAAAAACTCCCACATACAATTCCCCTTTATGCATTGATGTTCCAGTCTTCACATAATAAACCACACGCCCTAAAGTTTCTTGCACATCTCTCATTTTCTCTACTGCTTTTAATTTCCCACCTATATATGCTACAAACAAATTTTCCTGATTTGTCTTCTAATCTGAAATTCAACATTTCTTTATCCATATTTCAATTCATTTTTAATTATATACATTATATTGATCCCTAGAAATCCACATTTTCAACATCTCTCATATAACCTTAACACCACATGACAACACTAATTTGTCAAAAACCATTTGAGGAGAGAACACCAAGAAACTGTTATACATTATCGAACTATATATATACAACAAAATAACAAGGGTTATGAATCTAATATCTATTTATAGAATCTGTTAATCACACATTCTCTTTTTTATTTTTTTCCTTTTCTTTTCAAGTATCAAGGAAACTTTTTTCTTGGTAATGACATAAAGCAAGACTGTGTTTCTAACCATTATAGCTCAGAGCGTTATTAGTTCATGATAAGTTAAAAAGGTGATTTTACTATTCTTGAATGATGAATATGTAATGGCCTAGATCACAATTTATTATATATATATATGTTTATATATAAGAGGAAATTGTTGAAGGAAAGAAGGGTAAAGTGTAACATATTGTGCCCATCATATCATGATTGCTTAAAAAGCTTCACATGGAGTAGAAGAATAAAACTATAAAGATATACTCTTCTTTTGGTCATGACTGATAATCAAAAGATACACTACTCTGTGCAGACATTAGAGATACGTACATATATTACTATTACAAATGCAGTATTAACATTAGAGTCCCTGACTTCTTATGCTTTCTGAAATAAAGACATAATTTATTCATTTTGTATGAAATAAAATCACAAATTCCTTTTGAAATACGGCCAAATTATGATCCCAGGTTCGAATTTTGACCAATTACAAAATCAAGTGGTGTTTTTCAATAATTTCAATAGCAATTGAGAACCTGTTAACTACAAAACAACAATATATTTTAATAAGGGAAAAAGTAAAAGTTTAGGGATCCATAAGTTATCATCCCTACAACAAATACAAAAATCCGCTCCCTCTGATCTCTTTATGAAAATACGATTAGGGAGAATTCGTTTTTGTAATTTGTCAGAGGTATGTCAGTATAATATACGCACCACATGTTACGCTCGATTTTGATGTGTATGTAAGAGAAAGAGAAAGAGAGATTATCTTTTGACAAAGGAAGCCTTGAATTGTTAGAATAGGTGTACTTTAATTTCATTTTTAATATAAAATTATGTGTCACACAATTTCCTTTAGCAAGGTTGGCTTGTACCTTATGCTTTATAGTTAGAAGATCAAAGATAGAGAGAGCAAAGCAAATTAAGCCATCGCCTCTTCTTCAAAAACGCACCCTATTCTTCCCTATTTGCATGGCATTTGTTCTTGAATCTCTTCGGTATTCTCTAAAACCTTGCACTTAGAGAGAGAGAGAGAAAGAGAAAAAGAAAGAGAGAATGTTCCAACCCAAGAAGCCCTCTACTATGAATTCACATGACAGAGCCATGTGTGTTCAAGGTGATTCTGGCCTTGTCCTCACCACTGACCCAAAGCCTCGTCTCCGTTGGACCGTTGAGCTCCATGAAAGATTTGTTGATGCTGTCACTCAGCTTGGAGGACCAGATAGTAATACTTCAAAACTCTTTTTAATTTATCATCTCTTAATTTATTATTAGTTTTTCCTAAAATCAATTCTTAATTTTCATATATTCGTTTTTATGTTAATTTCGCAGAAGCCACACCAAAAACTATCATGAGAGTTATGGGTGTGAAGGGTCTTACACTTTACCACCTAAAGAGTCATCTTCAGGTTGAATAGAAACAATATTTCAAGCACTGGTGTCTTTTGCTTTTTTATTAACACTTTGGTTATGTTTTCGATATCGACTTAGCTTGATTTCCTTTCTCTTTTCTCCTTTTTCTTCTTTTGGTTATTGTTTGCTTCTCTATTTGTTTAGAAATTCAGGCTTGGAAAGCAACCGCATAAGGAATTCAGTGATCACTCCTTAAAGGATGGTAAGATAGGTGGCTTTTCTTTATGGGGTTTTCATACTATATGCTTCGGGACTAATATTATGTTATTACTATTTATTCTTTTAATAATCTTCTTTCTGTATTTTATCAAAACAAATATGAAAAATTTCTCTTTTGATTGTTTTGATGTCAAATTCAGGTTTAGATATTCAACGAAACACTCCATCTTCATCCGTGATAGGCCGTAGCATGAATGAGTATGTTCTATTATACCTTCAGAGTTTATTTCTTCTCCAAAGAACCAGCAAGTGTCCATAGAGAGAGAAGTGTTTTTGGAAAACAATAATAACACGAACACCTAAGTTTGTTTTTAATTTTGTTTTTACGGGGATGCATGGGGGGTTCGGATAATTTCTTGTGGAATGTGTGTGTGTCACTGTATTTAACAGTAACTCACACATCGTTGATGCGATTAGGATGCAAATGGAAGTGCAGAGAAGACTGCACGAGCAGCTAGAGGTAATTAATTAACCCTAATACCTCAAATTAGATCTTCAAATTTTGAACAATTCTCCGATCAATTTTGGTATATATGCAGGTACAAAGACACCTTCAATTAAGGATTGAGGCTCAAGGGAAATATATGCAATCTATCTTGGAGAAAGCTTGTCAAACCCTAACACCTGGCGATAACTTGCAACCGGGAAATTATAAGGGTATCGGAAATCAGGGAGTTCCGGATGTCGGAACAATGAAAGAATTCTGTCCTCCTCTTAGTTTTCCACCATTTCAAGATCTTAACATATATGGAGGTGATCAACTCGATCTTCAACAGAACATGGACAGGCAATCACTGGATGGATTCCTGTCGATTAACGACAATCTTTGTCTTGGAAAGAAGAGTCCTAGCACTTACAGTGCTGGTAGTGGCAAGAGCCCTTTGCTCTGGTCTGATGACTTCAGGTTTCAGGAACTGAGAACAGCATCGTGTATCGGATCTCAAGATGATCCTTTTAAGGGTGACCAGATTCAGATTGCACCAGCGTCGTCGACTGATCTGGATTCCATGTCAGATATTTATGAGACAAAGCCAGTGCTCTCCGGAGATTCGGTTGGTGAGAAGAAATTTGAAGGATCAGCAAAGCTTGAAAGGCCATCACCGCGAAGAACACCAATTTCAACCGAGAGGATGAACCCTATGATGAATTCTGGTGGCATGCAACAAGGAAGAAATTCACCATTTGGATGAATATTCTAACTAGATGTAAGTGACTAATTATTATTAATTAATTATGTTCCCAATTATGAGATTTAGGTTTTAGGTTCTTGAAGATTAGCGAATCACTTTAGGGTTTCGCTCCCACAAGTATCATGCATGGCAAACGTTATGTATTGAATTGGTATTAGTTTTATGAACAGTAAATTTGTACTTTATTGTGATCGTCGACACTTCTTTCTACTAATAATTTCTTGTATCAAAAAATAGCCTATTTTGATACTACCGAGCTAGTAATTCAATTAGCAAAATTTCATAAATTAGTATAAAAAATTTAAAACTCAAATCTTGCTCACATTAGTATTAAGAGAAAGTTTGAATTTAAAAAAAATTAAAAATAATTTTGTGTAATATTCAAGCCTATAACATGCATGGATAAAGCATGATCACATTAGTCACAATGTTTACTCGAAGAGTTTTACAAGCTATTTCAATTTTCTTATTAAGGGAAACGAATTGTCTAATATTATATATGAAAAGTGGCACAGAATTCTCTCATAGTTTGGTTTTATCTGGGATAATCCTAGTCATTCATTCTCAAAAGTTTATAAAACAATACATAAAATGGAGGGTTAAGATTCACTCAATTTCAGTTGTCATTCTCTCCATGGAAGTTAAAGAGAAACCAGATTAAGTGGGGATTCATTTCCATGAAATTTACAGAGTGCATGCAACAAAATCTCATTGATTTATGATCCATATGCAACGTATAAACACACAAAATATGAGTAAAATAAAAAGAAGAAAAAATAAAAACTTTCATAATTATTATAAGAAAACAACTCACTTTTTTATTTTTAATTTAGAAAGAGGGAGTTTGAATCTCAAATTTTTTATATTATTTATAAAAGTTTTATTAGTAAAATTGATTTGGTCACAAATAGAACCCTTTTGAACAAAAAGAAAAAGACAGAACAATGCAAGCAAGCAAGATCTCAGTTCCTTTCCCAAGTGATACTTTCGTGAAACTGGGTACATAGTGTTGAGAATAAAGCAAGCTTCAACCAAAGCAGGAATGCTGTAAATTTGGTGTATTCAAACTTTGGAAGCACGTGTGAGCTACAATCCAACTCAACATAAAGAAACAAAATAGTTAACAAATTAGCTTTGGTGTTACAGATCTGTGTAGAACAAATTGGTACACTTCTACACAATATGTAACAGCCCAATTCGAAGAGAGTCAAAGGAGTTATCAAATTTAAAGAAAATAATAATTCAAAAAAGAAATCTATACATTATAAAAAAATAAACTTCATAGTTTAGAAATCTATTTCGAAAATTTTTACGAAGAGTTGCAAAGACTCTCTAGGACAAATTGTTAACTCGTCCAACAAAATAAAATAACATCAAAATGTCTAATCCAATAGGCTTAATAAAGGAAAAATGATAGATTAGAGTTTAAAGGAATAAAGGGACAGCAGAAGCATAGCCAAATCCACTATACGCTCATCTTTCAGTCATCTAAAAATCAAAATAACTATAATGAGTTTTAAGCTCAGGTACTACACTGGTTTAATTTTCATATACAAAATACATACATACATACATATAATGCATGTGCATGATACGTCATGAGGTGAAATTATAGTCATCAAAAAAATAAAAAATACTATTTAGTAAACTTTTTTTCTTTTAAATTTTGCTAGGATTACCTGTATTCAATACTACTTAGTAGTACTTCACTTATTACTTATTGAGCTTGAGTCACCCATCGATGACTTTATAAGTGAGGCTTATAAATGTTCGAAAACATAAGAAGCACTCATGCCCGAAGGTAAGAGCCACTCCCTCACCTTGGTCATTGGTGAGTCCTCCCACATGCAGTTATACGTCGACTCATGAATGTGAAAACTCACTCTCCCTAAAAGGGTCCTCCAATATACCAAACACATAACACTTATACCAATTTCAAAGGAAAGACCACACTTAACGAAAGGCTCTTTATCACTTATAAATGCCTATTAAGAAAATGAATTTAGATAACCATACATAGTTTCATATGTTTATACTTACACATAATTCACAATCATCCTCAACTCAGTCAAAGACGATAGAAATTCATAAACTTACAAATATTTTAACCTAAAATACATTTTTTTTTTTAAAACAACTCACATATATACATATGCTATTGTGATCCCAATTTAAAAGTCTAGTATACTTACCTCTTCACGCCTCCAGCAATAGAGTAAATTACAATGACCCTAAAATCAATTATAACCCTCAACTATTATTAACTAGCTTAAAAAATAATAATAAAATCAAAAACTTATTGGTCCCATTTATCACTAAATTGATTACTAGATCAGGAAATATAACTAATATCATAGAGAAAATATACACTCATAACTCTATTCTAACTTGTACTTATCATACCTTAAAATATGTTTCTTATTCTAATAGTGCAGAGAACCAATGCGCACTTCTTACTCTCTGATTTTTAACAAATTTACCACTCGTCGATAGGTGATAAAACTTTTCAGGTCTTATATAGACATATATAAGATATACCATAAAAAATTTTAGGGCTTGACTCCACTCATAATTATTTTAAATGAATTTACTTTTTGAGTAGTCAAAATCTATCCACAAAATTCTGCACTGAACTCCTTCATTTCAAAAATTCATAATATTTCAAAAACTTAAAATTTATTCACAAAATTTTAATATGTTGTACTTGACATAATGAGTAATTATTTCCTAATTTTAAAAGAAATTTAGTTGGCCAAAACATATATTTTTTCTTTTATTTCAACAATCTGCAGAAAATAATAATTTTAGCACCTCTGGGCTATTTTCTAAAAATCATTATAAATTGAATACTTAACATTTTTAAGTAAAAACAAAATTCCACATGACCTTCGAGTAAATAGTTTGAACATGAAAATCAAATTTCACAAAATCAAGAGTGAAATTTTATAAAATTCTCGAAATAAGCTCCTGTCATATAAAATCCCTACAAGTTTTATTTTTCCTCGAAACATAAATGTCAACTTAACTACTCCATCAATCACAAACACTCCATATTCAAACCGTGAAATCCCATACTTACTTCACAAATTATAAACACTTCCAATACATATCTCAAGATTTAAAATCAAATCCAATATTGTACATTTCTTCTTCTACATAAAATCCCCAAACAAATAATATAACTATAACTATCTCTCTACTATTTCTTACCTTCCAACAATAAATAAGCCATAATAAAAAAAATAAAAAACATATAAATTAATATTTATTTTGCAATAAAGAAACCATTGCTTAAACACTTTTATGCAAAGAGATATTATAATATACTATAAGGAACGGGTATGGTGGCTAGGTTAAACCGTCCATCTACATATATACAATAAGAAAAATTTCAATTAAAACCCTAACTTATAAACCTTAACTTATGTATTTTTGTACAATGATCCTAAAATAAAAATAGTTATATTTTATTTACCTTTCTATCTTATAAACTTATAATTTTGTCCCTTATTATATTAATCCAATTATATTTTATACCTACTAAAATAAATCTATCGCAAAGAAGATATATAATATAAATAATTGAATGAATAAATGATCATAAAAAAAACTATATGCGAAAAATTCACTTACAAATTTTGGGTGTTACAACTTCTCATCTCCTTGAATGAATTTCGTCCTTGAAATTTGCTAACACCTCACTCAAAAAGGTGAGGATATTTCGTCTGCATTTCTATTCTTGTTTTTACGTTACCTCCTCTATCGAGTGATTTCTCCATTAGATTTTCATAAAAGATATTTTTCTAGTATGTAACACTTGTTCCTTGCGATCTAGAACTTGAATTGGCATCTCCTCATAGGTAAGATCATCTTTAAATTAGAGTAGATCATAATTTAGTATATGTGTTGGGTTTAAAATATACTTGCATAGCATGGACACATGAAACATAGCATGAACTCCCAATAATGAAGGTGGAAGAGCAAGTTGATAGGATACTTGCATGTCCTCCCCTTTCAAGGATCTCAAAAGAGCTAATAAACCTTGGACTCAACTTTCCCTTTTTACCAAACCTCATAACTCCCTTCATTGGGACAATTTTAAGAAGCACCTTGTCACCTTCAATAAACTTCAAGCTTTTGTTTTGATTATCTGCATAATTCTTTTGTCTACTTTGAGCTCTTTTCATTTTTTTCTTTCATCTTTTCTATTGTTTTGAAAGTTTGTTGAAGAATTTCTAGACTTAAAATTTTTTTACTCCAACCTCATCCTAATAAACTGGAGATCTACATTTTCTTCCATAAAGTACTCCATAAGGAGCTGTACCAATAGTTGATTGAAAGTTATTTGTCATATCTCAATCCTAGGAATAGAATCACTTAGCAATCATTATGAATTCAAGAAATATATCTTATTAGTTAGAATGCATCCCAAGAATACACAAGGTATTTGAAAACTTGCTTTTAAAATTTGATCTCACAGGAAAACTTCAAGTCTCTAAAAAATACAACTTTGTAAATAACATTGAATCTTTGATTGATAAACCAAAATCATAAAATCAAGCATCAATACCATAGTCTAACGATTTAAAATTGAAAATCTAATATATATTATACAATACAAAATCAAGTCATAACACACTCAGCTGAGTCAAATATATATACATAAAAGTATTCATCAAATTTTCAAATCACACAATATAAATTAATGTTTTAGTGGACCAAATATATGTGCATATGAGTCGAGTACCTAAATTACAAGGAAAACACTGATTAACTCAATTTCGTCTGTCGTCTAAAAATATTATCCTAAAAGGTAAGAGAAAAGTGTGAGTATTTTAAAATACTCAGTGAGTGAACATTAATAAAATACATAATAACGAATAGATATATGCATCTATCGTATCAAGGAGTTATCAAGAAAAACAATATTCATTTCAAAACTAACATTAACTGTTTTATCAAAATACAAATGTGGTATCCTATTTTCCAAACATTTAATCAAATCAACTTCAAAGTAAATTAAATCAATTGAGCATATTGGATTTCATTACCCTAATTGGTTGTAGGACATCCTTAACTCGTATGCATATACATCTGTGCTATAACATACTAAGCATATTGGACCTATTGGAATATCCATACCCTTGGGTCTATTAGGTTCTATTTATCTCAATTGACTGTAGGATATCCTCACCCTTAATACAGGATTTCATCTACTTTAATTGACTATAGGATGCTCTCAATCTCAAGTTTAATGGATTTTATCCACCTTAATTGGCTACAGGATACCTATATTAAAAATATAATCCATAAACTAGCACATAGGCCTAAAATTCAAAACAACAGAAGGCTCTCTAGCCATAACTATATAAAATCAAGGTATAAAAATTATTATTTAAAACCAACTTGGTCCCATGGGCCTCATCAACTCATATCATAACATTAATGAAATAAAATCATAGCTGATCTCACATATGTATATACAAAATATGTCAAAATCATAATAATAATCATCATATAAATATAGCACAAATAAGAAAAGCTTTTTCTGGTTTTCACTCAACCACAATACCATCGCCTCCTAATATTAGTCATATTGTATCAAATATTTCTATAGTTTTAATAAGTAAAACATGTAAGTTTTAATAAACAATTTCATAGAAAAGCAAAAAGAGATTGAAACTATTCCACTAAAAACATATAACTGGAAATCACTTTTTTGATGGTCTCCTCATGATAGAGATCCTCGAACTATGATATTCACGACTATAATAAACATACGCATGAAATTAACAACCATTTCTCATAAATACTTTATGTTATATATGAATGATACATATGAATGCCCTATTCGATAAATAACTAAAAATTATCGATTTATTGATTTTTCATCCAAATCTAAAATTGATTTCTTTATAAAATCATAATTGACTCTTTTATTCTACTCAATTACCCCAATTCTCTTTTGTTTTATCAAGATTATATAAAGTTATTGATTATACATAAAATCCTTGTATGCAGTAGCCAAATTTACTGTTTGCTATATATAAATTTTGCAACTTTACAAAATCAATAATTTTAAACGTGTATAGACAAACTCTACTCTCTAAACAACGTAATGAAACTTAAATTTTAATATTTGAAAATAAGACTAAAGGAGAAACAGTAAACCCTAACATTTAATAGAAAAGCAAAAAGGGATTGAAACTATTCCACTAAAAAACATATAATTGGAAACCACTTTTTGAACGGTCTCCTCATAACAGAAATCCTCGAACTATGATGTCCACAACTATAATAAACATACACATGAAATTAACAACCATTTCTCATAAATACTTTATGTTATATGTGAATGATACATATGAATGCCTTGTTTGATAAATAACTAAAAATTATCAATTTATTGATTTTTCATCCAAATCCAAAATTGATTTCTTTATAAGATCATAATTGACTCTTTTATTATACTCAATTATCCCAATTCTCTTTTGTTTCATCAAGATTATATAAAGTCATCATTTATACATAAAATCCTTGTGTACAGTAGCCAAATTTACTGTATGCTATGTCTAAATTTTGCAACTTTGCAAAATCAACAATTCTAAGTGTGTATAGACAAACTCTACTCTCTAAACAACATAATGAAACTTAAATTTTAATATTTGAAAATAAGATTAAAGGAGAAACAGTAAACCCTAACATTTAAATCCATCCATAAATTATGAAATTAAGGCCATAAATTTTCATAAACTTACTAAAAAGGTTAAATTCAACTCTAGGAAGCTTTGATTACCTCAATTTGATAAAATCTCAAAAATATGAACAATAACTGCATGCCCCTCTTTCTTTTTTTCGATCGATTCCTTAATCAAAATGATAAAATAAAACTTAAATGATATAGAGGGTGTTTAGTATTAGAGTTTTATAGCAAGAAATAGGGATTTAATTGGTAGAAAATTGCAAAACTTAGAGAAGAATGAATAGGAAGTACACTATGAGCTACCTAGAGGAGAAAATGACGAAGACCAAGAAAATGAGGGATTCAGCACTTATTCTTCTTATAAACATGCATATGGATTAAGAAATATAAGTTTAGCCTTGAAAATAAAGAAAGAATGGCTAAAATGCATAAAAAATAGACAAAATAATATTTCCCTACGTTAAATATCATTCTTAATATGATTATCATCTAAAAGTGTTGATACCTTTTCAAAGGTATCAATTATTGATACCTTTGGTCAGGTTATTGATATCTTTATAAAATAACATTCAAGTCTATAATCTATTTTTGATACTATTTTCTCCCTCATCCTGAGTTCAATTGCACTTTTATTTGTTTTTATATAATCGTCTTTCTATCTTTTTTTTAATAGGAACTAATGGCTCATCAATTTAATTTTTTAATCATCAAAAATTTATGTTTGAAACTTGGGCACACATCTAAGACCAAAACACCACTTCTTTCAAACTTAACTAATTCATCCAATTCTTTATTAAATACTTACTAAACATCAATATAGATTTATCAAATCAATATTAACTCCCAAACGTGTATTTTAAGAAATAACAAAAATACCCTTAGATAAAAAATATGGGATTTACAATCCTACTCCTTTAAAATAAATTTTGTTCTCAAAATTCTCAATGATATATTATATAAAAACACTCAAAAACGCTGTCAACTATCACTTATAGTGCTTTTCCCTAATGATCAAATATAAGTATTTTAAAATACATAACTCATTTTATTTATTATTAAGAGTGGACATTGTAGCTCTTATTTTAAAAAAACTTAATACTAAGTATGAAATTGACGTTATAAAGATGCATGCATGAACTCAAAGTTGAAATCAAAATTAAACAAAGATTTATCCTCTGATTTTAAACATACCTCATTAATGGAAAAGATGAGGGGATTCTTGTCTCATGGCATTCTTAGGCTCCCATGTTATTTCTTCAACAATAGCATTACACCATAGAATTTTCACTATAAGAATGACCTTGCTCCTCAACATCCATTCTTGCCAATCTAAAATTCTAACAGGTTAGATTACACAACTGAGGTCCTCTCTCAGGTCTATCAATGGTATTTCAAGAATGTGTGATGGATTTGGTATATATTTCTTAAGCATGGATACGTGAAATATATCAAGAATATGGCTTAAATCTGGTGATAACTCCTAACGATATGCTACTAGATCAATTCTCTCTAATATCCTGAATAGTTTAATATATTGAGGATGTAACTTTTTTTAATTCTTAAATTTGATTATTTCTTCCATGATGACACTTTTAAGAAAACCTGATCATCAACTTTAAATTCTAATTCTATTGATTAATTATCTGTATATAAAATCTATTTATTATGGGCAACTTTTAATTTTTCTCGAATAATTTTAATCTTTTTAGTGATAAGTTCAATCAACTCAATGTCATCAAGTTTTTAAAAGAGATATATGTCCTAAAAGTCACTCACGATGTAATTGTGTTCTAAAATCTCTTGAAAATTTTTTGATCTATAAAATAAGTATTTCTCTTTATATTATCATTTATCATGACAATATGTTTGTTTGATTTACATGTTATGATAAAGCCTATAGTATTAGAAATATGCCCTAGATCCAATCGTATAATATGGATCAGGGATATTATCTATAGTACATATATCTTAATGATTAATTGTAAATTATTTACGATTAATTACAAATGATATTTTACTATTATTTTATATTTCTTCAGTTATGATTTATAGATAATTATAATAATACGAAATAATATCTTGTGATATATTATATAACAAGGCTTTCTATATAAAGGGTTATAGATATGAGAACAAAGCCTGTGATTTAAATACATCCGAATAAGTTTTTGGTTGAGGTAATATCATTGGGGACAATGACATTGCATGATTAGCATGTTTTATTGCTATCAATGATTAATATTTGATATTAATAGTTGGGTGATGAGTCTCATGTTACAAGAAAATAACATTTATGTTATCTTCTTTAAGGAATAATGCCTATGATTTTTTTTTTCTAAGAATTCATCATTTGAAAAGAGAGAGATCTTCCTTTAATAGAAGAAATATAATCTTAAAGTAAAATCGTATGTGTTGGTGTGTATAAATAGTGACTTGTAGGCCCAACATAAGAACATGTTAGATGTCTTTAAAATCTCTCTCTCTTTAATAGAGTTATTTAGAGAGAGCTTTATAGTCACACTAGTTGCTAAGATTAAACTAAAGATGAGTGTCAGTTTTACAAGAAACTTGTTCATAGAGGTGTCTAACGAGCTGGGTTGGCCAGCAAATCGGACCGGCCTAGCCCATTAAAAATTGGGCTCGAATCGGCTCAGATCACTATTCACATAGTCCGGACTGATTTCGGGCCAATATAAATGATCCGGTCCGATTTTAGAATTCTGGAATCGAGAAATCAGATCGTAACAGGCCTAGAACCGTTTCGGGCTCGTACTGTTTAGAACCGGACCGTAACGGCTCAGAATCGTTTCGGACCCGGGGCCCCCCTTCCCAAACCCCCCTCGCCCCCAAACAGTGATTGGAATCAAAATCGAAACTGTCTGACAAATCGGCCCGTTACTGTTCTACTTACGATTTCGGTCC
>JAVXUL010000020.1:6591764-6603159 GCA_035590515.1 Trichilia minutiflora
GGTTGAGCCTTACAGGCCTACAGGCGGTATCCTGTGTTATTGTGTACACCCTGGAGGTCTGTGGCGTTGTCACAGGTGGGATCCACGGGTCGGGTCGTGACAACTTGTCTCAGTTGATGCTGTTGGATGCCTGATGCGTGCTGTGGATGATCGCTCCGTGCTTGAGAAGAAGCTTCAATCTTCGTGGCGCCTGAGACGGTGAGAATCCTGAGGTGTTATTAATTCTCCTAGATTGCATATTACCTGGGACAAAACTTATTAGGGCCAGTGAATCCCTGAGTAGAGGGATTCCCGGGGCAAAATTTGTCCGAGGTCGTGTATTCTCTAAGTAGGGAGATACCTAGAGCGAGGTGTATCTGAGACAAAACTGTGTGGGATTACCTCTGGTCACCTGCATGTGCCTTGCTACCAGGACATCCACGTGTCACACCTATATTTTTTTCCCAAATAATAACTAAAAATATTTAAATAAAATAAAAATAATTTTTATGAATTCATAAAATAAAAAAATTTAAATTATAAAATAAAAATAAATTCATAAATTTTTATAAATATAAAATAAAAATATTTTAAAATTTAATTTATAAATTTTTTAATATAAAGTATTATAAATTAAAATATTAAATTTATAAACTAAATTTAATTTTTTTAAAAAAATTGATTATTTTAATTTTAAAATTTATATAATAAAAATATTTTTTATTTTTAATAAAAAATTATTGAGAATTTTTATCGCAATCTTTTTTCTACCAAGTAGCTAAATAACATTTCAGATAGGTTATTTGCTATTCACACGCACGGAGATCAAACTCACAATATGTGACTTGTTCTTGTGGCGCGTTTTGCTAGAAATACGACTACTGTAAATGACGAGATGGGTGAATCAACCAGTCAACCCGAAGCATGGCTTCCCAAAGAACCTCCTGAGTGTCGTAGTGATGAAGCAAAAAGGCGGCCTCTGCGCTCGTTCTACTCTACGTATAAAATTGGCTGATAGACCCCTTAGCCCAGAGTTTAGCTAACTATTAGGCGTAGATAGTAGGGCCAGTTGTATGTGTGTGTGAGAGACAGAGAGAGAGAGAGAGGGTGACTGCAATTGCGAAGTGAACAGTATGTCTTCAGCCTTGTGAAAATCTATTGAAGTCTGGCTCTCTTAAGACAAATACAGCATTACCGTACGTGATATTTGTTTGTTCATATTATTATTAATAATATACACCCACTAAGTTTACTAGTATTTGGTCACGATAGATTATAGAAAGGAGAAACCTTGTATTGTAACTGCTGGGCTTTTGGGGTGTTGAGCTCAATAGGCTGAGTATTTGAGAAAATGAGGTTTCTTTGGCTCTAAGTACTAGTTGTAGTCTGTATTCCTCTTGCTGCAGAGTCATTTGTCTCTTGAGGGTCGTTTAAATCTTTTTAATGCGTCTTCGTCTTTTATGAGAGTATTGAATAGAGAGTCTAAAGAGAAAAAAAAGAAAAAAAAAGAAAAGAAAAAAAAGAGAGAGAGGGCAAGGAAGGAGCGTAGGGTAAAGCAAAATTAAAGCAGAGGTCTTTCTCATACACAGATCCCTATGGACTGCAGCAACGATGCCCAGCATTGCTTGCTGGAGCTCATTCTTCTTGTTTAGTTTAAAGGAACTGGCTTTGTTCTCCGTAGAAAACTAGAAATCCTTTTTCATTGAGAATAAGAGAGAGAAAGAGAGCATAAATGGAGTTGCAGGAGTTTTAGATTTGTCTGGCTGAGTCGGATGTATTTAGTTTAGTCCAATCACTTCTGAAGCTGGGAAACCAAAAATAAAAAGAAAGAAAAAAGAAAAGAAAATAGAAAAAAATTTCGAAAATGTAGTGAAGTGAAGGGGTTTTAGGAAAATGATTTGTTTATTTGTTTCCCAATGATTGAGTTGCCTTGCATCAAGAGAAACTTGCCTAGAATCTCTGCTTAGTGGGAAAGTAGCAACCTTGAGAGAAGATGAAATCCATGAACAATATTGATATCAACAACAATGATAGCAATGATAATTGGTTGGGTTTCTCTCTATCTCCTGACATAAAATTGGAGGTTCCTCAAGACCCTCATCACCATAACCAACCACTTTCTACCCCTCCTGCTTCTGCTGTTATTCCTCCTACTGCTATCCCATCAAGCTTTCTCCAATGCTTACCTTATGACTTTTACTATGGCCTTGAAGCTGAAAATAGTGGCTTGTTCTCTCCTTTGCCTGTGATGCCTCTCAGGTCTGACGGTTCTCTTTGTATGATGGAAGCTTTAAGCAGGTCACAACAGCCACAAGGTTAGCCTCAAGCTTCTACTTGCATATTCTTTTCTTTTGGGCTTAGTTTTGTGCTTCGGCCTTGCAAATAAAAGGTTACCAATATTCTTAAATCTTCTGGGCTCTTTTGTCTTTGACTTTCCATGTGAAGGAATGGTAACAACTTCAACACCAAAACTGGAGGACTTCTTTGGTGGTACTACAATGGGGACCCATCACTATGAAAGCAATGACAGAGAAGCCATGGCTCTCAGTTTAGACAGCATGTATTACAACCAAAACCCTGAAAATGAGCCTAACAGTCAAAATTGCCTAAGCCATCTCCAGGAAAATTCTAGGCACCCGCAACAGCACGAGCAGATTCCGGTACAACAGTACCAATATTATAGTACTGGCTGTAGGAGCCATGAGATTATACCCGAAGAAAAAGGCAAGGAAACCCAGGTAGCAGATTGGAGTCTGCAATTCCCAATAACGGCAGACGATGGACTGCATGGCATGAAGAACTGGGTTTCGAGGAACTATCCAAATGAACATTCAATACAGCAGAAAGTAATTGGTTGCATGAGTGACAACGGAGGTCAATCTGGGATCATTAGTGTAATGCCGCATGGGGATTTACAGTCTTTGAGCTTATCCATGAGCCCTGCTTCCCAATCAAGCTGTGTTACTGGTTCACAGCAAATTTTACATGTTATGACCAACTGTGCATCCATGGAAACGAAGAAAAGGGGCCCAGAGAAGGTCGATCAGAAGAAAGTTGCTCACAGGAAGTCCATTGACACATTTGGGCAGAGAACATCTCAGTACAGAGGCGTCACAAGGTTAGTTACTTCCATTTTCTGATCTTTTTTAAGTTCTCTTTCATCCAATGGTTTTAGTCTAGTCTTTTAACTTTTAAAAGCATTATATTTCTTGGCATATTTGTGTTTTCTGTGCTCTTTTTTGATCTCTGCAGCTTCCTTGGTTATCTTGGGCCAGTAATTTTTCCTCATAATTTTTTTTCTGATTTTTTGTTTATGTGTTTTCTTTCAGGCATAGATGGACTGGTAGATATGAAGCTCATCTATGGGACAACAGTTGCAAGAAAGAAGGACAAAGTAGGAAGGGAAGGCAAGGTTAGTAAAAGCAAACATACTCTTTAATATGCTACATGATGTTTTTACTTTCAGTGTGTCTGCATTTCTGATCACTTTTTTTTTTTAGCCCGACTCATACTATAAATATATTACTGATTTTTTTGGTATTTGTCGCTTGGATGGGGATGCCATTTCAATCAAATGATGATTCTCAGTTTATTTGGGTAAGACCAATTTTCCGTGTATAAATTATTGTATTTTTTAACCTATTCAGCTCTTTCATGTATTGTTGCACAAGTAATTACAAAATACTAATTTCAGGGGGTTATGATATGGAAGAGAAAGCTGCAAGAGCTTATGATCTAGCTGCACTCAAGTACTGGGGACCCTCTACACATATCAATTTCCTGGTAGTGATTTGATTCTCCTTGCACGTTCCAATACTATGATGGCCCTTTTCTGTTTGCGTTACTAATTTAATGTAATTATTGTGTCTTATTAGCTGGAAAATTATCAAAAGGAACTTGAAGAAATGAATAACATGACCAGACAGGAATATGTTGCTCATCTGAGAAGGTAAATATTTGGTTTTATTTATTTCGTTTTGGTGTGTGCAAACAAGCAAACCTGAAAATTTTTCTTTATTACTTCGTTCTATGCAGGAAAAGCAGTGGATTCTCGAGGGGAGCTTCAATATACAGAGGAGTAACAAGGTTATATTAACATACTTAACATTAAATAATCAGCTGATTTAGCATGTCACCACAGTACTAAAACATTTTGGCTTGAAATTTCTGGGTTTGTTTCAATGTTAGCAGACATCATCAGCATGGAAGATGGCAAGCACGGATTGGCAGAGTTGCAGGAAACAAGGACCTTTATCTTGGGACATTCAGTGAGTTCTTATGAATATTTAGTTTTTTAGGCCTAAGCACCGTTCCAATTTATTGAAAACTGTAATTTAAGATATTCAATCGTGTTTTCGTGTTTGGATTAACTTTAAGAGAAGGTGTATGCTTTATGACTCTGAAAGGCCAATCTTTGAGGCACTCCCAGTCTTTGATATTACGTAGTGCTATTGGTCCCCGTGGACTAAGCTTTTGTTGAAGCTTGTCAGCCAAAATTACTTAGCTTTATCTAAGGCTGTTATTACACCAGATACTCAAGGAAAAAAAAACTATTCCACTCAAACTCAAAATGGTCCAGTTATGTTAACTTCTTATCGATTCATGCTTGATTTCGTTGCCTATTGTTCTAACTAAATGCAGTTAAAAGTGAGACTAATTAAATTTACATTGAATTGAATTTTCAGGCACCCAAGAGGAAGCAGCTGAAGCATATGACATAGCTGCTATCAAATTTCGAGGACTGACTGCTGTAACCAACTTTGACATAACAAGGTATGACGTTGAACGAATCATGGCAAGCAATACCCTTCTTGCTGGAGAACAGGCTAGGCGAAACACGGAGATAGGACCTGGTAAAGATGCTCCTAGTCTTAACCCTTCTGGTCATAACAACGATGCAGAAATCATACTTTCTCAGAAGAACAATGGAAGTGTACAAGCAGATTGGAAAATGGTCTCCTATCCAATATCTCAGCAACTTGAACATAAGGCACCAAATATCAATATGACTCGTTATAATGCTCAAGCGTTCTCCATGGCTCCAAATAGCGTGATTGGGACGGAATCAATGAGCTCAGCTCAACAAGAGGTTGAAAGCTCAGCAAAGATAGGGAATCACTTATCCAATGCCTCTTCATTGGTGACTAGCTTGAGCAGCTCCAGAGAAGGCAGCCCTGATGGAAACAGCGTACCATTGCCCCTTGGAATTCCCCGCTCAGGATCGAAGTTGACTAGCCCAACAAACACAGTGAATTCTTGGATTCCTCCAGCAGCACCAGAACTGAGGCCTGCGCTTTCCGTTCCTATGACAGTTTTTACTGGATGGACTGATTCCTGACTAGACTTTTTAACATGTAGTAGTCAGCTAACTAGTATTTTGCATGAACAAAGCAAATAGAGAGGGATAAAGAAAGTTTGGCTTCTAGTGGACTTTTTCTCTTGTTGAAAAAATCAAATTGGGAGGTGTACGTGGGACATGTTAACAAAAACAAATTTCATTAGGTTATCTTGTGAAGACCTTGAAAAGAAATATTGGTGGGGAAGAAGCTTTAATTAAGATAGCTATGATTGAAGTCGATGAAATGATATTTGCAATATGGGGTGACACCTCCTATTTTATAATTAGATTCTACTTTATTGGTCCTTTTAAGTACACAAGAGGCTCAGTATTTGTCTTCCAACAGTATGCAGAAATGGTTTTCCCACCTCTGCTTTTAGTCTTTCACCATTAAAAATCTCTGTTCACGTCATCTTCTGGTTCTCTCTGTCCATAACAAAATCATTACCATTTCTTAGCTTTCTCCAAAGTTAAAATGTCATACCATTCCCATAATTCAAAGAATACTGAAAAGTGAAAAGGAGATAATGAATTTAATTCTCTCTATCTTTGGATTATAGATGATTTAGATTAAGATCCAACGCCACACAATTGAGTAGAATCTGCTTGCTGTTAATGTGGAAAATCCACTTGTGTTTGAACTTACATTAACTTGAATGTGCCTTTTCTTTTCTTTATAAACCAACCAACTGCTGTGAGCAATGGTGCCGGTGGCCTTGGCATAAAGCTATCCCACGACTACATGTGGGCTCAGAATGACCAGTCAAACTTCACCATCCTATATGTGGAATTTGTTCATTCATGCACATTTAATGCTCATAAGAATCTTTGCAGCCATGTTTTCCACATTTTCTGTAGTAAAAAGGTTAAGAGTTGAAGGTGAAAGAAAGACTAGGATTAATTAAGTGGAACTGCTAATTCAGATCATGACTAAGTATGAGTACTGATTGGTTTGACCAGTTCAATTAAACAACGGTAATTAGCAAATATAATTTAGTACAAAGGAGATGTCAGTAACTAAAAACTCGTCTCATCTAAATCAACTGTCAAAATAAAACCCGGAGAGCAGCAGAGATGATGTCTGAAAGACTGAAACAGCATCTTGGCATTAATCAGTTTGAAACAAATATTCAACAGTATGCCTTTAATTCACCTAAGCGATCAGAACAGCACGAGGATCTCTGACTTATCACAAGGGATTTGGCTCACCTCTCCACATTCAGAAAACATAAAATCTTTTTAAGTCTTCAATATTCAAATCTAACAAAGTACAGCTACATACAGACGCAGACAGACACGGATACAGTTCTACCTTCAATAAATTTTCTCACAAAATAAAACAATTGTGAATACGAATACCAATTTAAGCTTACTCAGTGTGAGCATTTATAAGACTTAAAATTTCAAATTTCTCACCTTAGTATGCTCTAAAACTTCTCACTCAGCATGTGGAGAAATTGATTAGCAATTCAATAAGATTGCGCAACAATAATTGAATGTCCATGTTATGAACAGTGTCTACTACAATTACGGTTTCATTTTACTTTATCAAAGTTGTAAAATGGTACTGTAGCTTATTGGAATCCCAATAGTCACAATAGCAACAAGTTAAATATATGGGTTGCAAATTTGTGAAAATAGAAGCAACTATACCAAAAGCACTAGAAGGCAAAAGTGCTTCTTCTTTCACTAGTCTTTTAACTTTCCTTTTTAAGTTTTACCAGATCAAGATCTCCAAAGAAAGCAAAGCTGGTGGCGGGAAATTAGGTTCCAAATCATCAGTCCAATGTCATTACCAGTGATACGAACTTAACCTTGATGTCACAATGGTTATTCATGATGGTTCCCAACATCCAATATGGTGTAAACAACAATTGACAAAACCCAATTTTATAATTTTATCATCCTCATTTTTCTTTTCTTAATCTCATATTTTGCTTTAATTATCATAGTTAACAACAAAAAAGTTTGATTAAAGGGATAATTATGAGTTGGCAAGATTTGGGCAATTAGCTACCGAAGAGTCCACATCCACAGTAACAAACAGGCAAGTAGTATAGGACATTTTGCTTCTTTTTTTCCCAAAGAAATAAGAGGAAATTTTCAACAATTCTTTTGGGGGGCACACCTCTTTTGACATAAAAATATGTTTAACCATTAAATTAGAAGACATATTCATATTTAGATGCCTTTAATGAAGAGAGCGTGGATGTCTTCCTTCATTATGCATATCTAACAAGAGAAAAAGACATTATTAAAATCAAAATGAGTGACCTACCTCAGCCGAACAACTAAAGAAACAACCAACGCATACTCATAAAGGAAAAGTTTTACAGAATCTATAGCATGAATAGTAAGCTGAAAAGAGAGAGCAATGCTTGTGAAGAAAAGAAACAAATTAAACAAAGAAAGTTAAAATTTCATAATTATGTTTAATTAATTTGAGAAAGGTGTACGGAAATGAAGCATGATGAAAGTTATTGTTGGAATTGTGTGAAGTTAAAGTGCTCGTGTCAAAAATATACGCCATATTATTATCTTAATGTCTAATAAAACAAATCAAATCAAATCACCGAATGATAATAATTTTCTCAACACCTTGGTTGGAATATATATATATATATATTGTATGTTGATGCCCATCAACTTCAAGCTGTAAGAAGTAAGCATATATTATATATAAAGCATAAGCTGTCATTAATCATGAAATCGTCGGTGAAACCTTTCTTGGACGCTTGCTCTATATTTCCTACGGTATCGTTTGGAATTTTGTTCAAACTTCAAAGCAACATAACTTGCATAGACTCCAATGCCCGATGCCATTTCATAAATAGGGGTAGGGATTTGATTTGATTGAATTAAACTTTAATCTAATTTATACATTCCCAATTCTGTTAAGGAAATTCAATCTAATTTTCATGGATCTCAGAATCTAATTTAATCAATTTTATTATTTAATAATAATAAATTTAATTTTTGATAAGATAAAATTAATTAATTAAATTAAATTAAATTAAATTAGTTGAATTAGTAAGAATCCGAAGAATTTATTTATCAAAAGAAATAAATCCAATATTTTTGAATACATCATTTTCTCATCTTCTCAAATTGAATGACATTCTCTAATAATTTTATTAATTTGTACATTCTTTTAATTAAAATATTTATTTATTTCATTTTAAATGTTAAAAATATCATATCTTATCTCAATTATTTCAATAATATATACACCTCTAATCACAAACTTTTACCTTCAAAATTCAAATAACATCATCAATAAAAAAAAAAAAAAAATTCAACTAAAAAATTATCAATGATATAATATATCTAAAGTTTAGATTAGGTTTTAGATCAAGTTTGTGATTGGATTTTGGATGCGAATTAGCAAATTAATGAATCTAATTTAAGTCAATTCATAATTCAATTTATAAATATAGATAATAAAATTTTAATTCATAAATTGATTTAAATCTCATAAATCAACGATTGAAATTCGTTAACTCTTATTCATAAATATGTATTAAAAGGATGGCTAGAAATTAAACAATATAATATAAGTTAATTTTTTATTTAGATTTATATAATTATACGTCTTAATTTTACATTCTAATTAGTTTTATATGAAGATATTTTATTCTTCCTGCCCGTAGGAATACGCTTTCAAAATTTATTTAGTCAAAATATAATATATTAGTAAGAAATCAACAATCGCATCTGCATCATTAATTTTATTTATTTATTTAAGTTTTCATCTCTTGTTTTCATATTTATATTTATATTTTAGGAAGAATAATAAATATTTTTATATTTTTTATTATAAATATTTCTAAAATTTGAAATTGAATGTTACTTAATTAGTTAATTTATCTTTTTTTACGATAAAATTATTATTATAGCCTTATTTTTATAAAAAATATAAATTGAATATTTTAAAATATGATATAAAAAATTAGGGATATAATAATAATAATTATACTATAAAGTATTTGTCGTTCTCATATAGAATTTATAACATTTTCTTTATCAATCCTTTCGTACATGTAAAATGAATTTTATCAAATTAGCAACCTTGTTAAGGCATGGACCCAATATGAATTTCAACCCCATGAATGTTTGTGCGTAATTAGTTCATACCATATGATATCTTTTATTATTATTATTATTAAAAATCATGCAAGAATGTATTGTCGGAACAACCACGCTTGTGTTTTTTAATTATCATATGGCTTTGGTACACCTAAAATGAATTAATAATCATGATTAAGTTTTGGTAATTAAATCATCATTTCGTCATTAATCAACTGTACATGTTTGTTAACATTGATGAAAAGATCGGATACAAAATCTTAAATTCATGTGTTTAATATAATGATGAAGATTATAAATCATAGAAGAACCAATTTGTGGTAGACATAATTTGTTATGTAATCATGTTATTATTGTTCAGTGAAATGGTTATAATGAGTTATTTAAAAAATTCTTGCCTTTCCACGACTCTAATTTGGGATTAACCAGCTTTAATCCAATTTAATCAGAATGAATTTTACGTGGAGTGGATGAATTAAAAGAACAAATTGGGTCTTGATACAAATGATACAGATCATTTGGGCTCAAAATTTTCAAATAAAAGCCCAATAATTGATGGTGGAAGTGTCCAAGAGGCAATGATAAAGACCTTCTGGTTCTAGACTAAGAAACAAACTACCAGTGGGTTGGCCTTAAAATAAAACAAAAGATGAAACAGAACTGATTGAAAATCTGTTGACATAGCTTTTTAGGTAAAGATTTTAAAGTAAATTATTTATAAGTATAAATTTTTTAAGTAAATTTTTAGAAAAATTAATTATTTAATTATAATAAGTAATTTTTAACAAAATTATATAATTACTTTAATAAATAAAATTTTAAAATCTATGAGAGTGATAGGGTCATATTTTTAAAATAAAATAGAAATATTTCAGATACCTTAATTTTTAAAAGATAAATAATTTTTTTATTATTCAAAAGACTTTTGTTGGTACTATACAAAAAAAAATTAATAACTTTTAACTTTAAAAAAAAAAAATTCTTTTGATCAACACAAAAGCCAAATCAAATAAACCCTAATCTCATTTTCTTTTTTGGGTGGGCCAAAATTTCAAAATTAAATCAAATATTGATGTAAATTAAGATGCATATCAAGATATTCACTTCTCTTAGCATCTCAATTTATTATTAACAATAAAAAAAATTAATAAATACTGATATGTATTTATTATTAAACTATATAGTTAAATTTTAATTTTTTTCTTTATAATTTAAATCCAAAGGCAATAAAAGTTTAAAGGATTAAATACCATTTTTTTCATCTTAATATTTTAGTTTTATCTTTGAAAAATTAGAATTAAATATAACTAAAATTTATAATTTATGACAATATAATTAAAAAATAGAAAAAAATATCCAATAGTTTTTAAAGATTATGAATTATAATTTGTAATAGAAAATTAAAAAAAAATACAACTAATAAACTAAAATAAGATAAGATTTGGTAAAAGTCCATGGAAACAGAAACATAAAATATCAGAAATGGTTTTGCTGCTTAGTTTTCAATGTGTCGTTATCTCATTTCATGAATTCTCAATGATATCCAACAAACACCATTGATTGTGAACGATTGTCACAGATGTCAAGCTTTTTAGAAATTCTCTAATACTTTATGATTTAAAAAAAGTTGTCATTTGTGTGTAAGTTTCATCTACAAATCAACATCAAAATCTAACACAACCCTATTATAAAAATATAAGGGATTCCTCCAACATTATTTCATCAATGTCCATTTCAAATTCACTATTGATTTTGAAAGATGCATAAAAAAATGAACATGGATTGGACCAATAAAATTCAAAAGTAGGAGATTTTTATTCTTGTCTTGGGGGCCCATTGAATTTATGGTGCAAACTGAAGGGTATAAAAATGTGGAAGTGAATTTATTTGTTAGTTAATAATTTTATTAAATTTTTTTTTTGTGATAATTTAGAGTATTTGGATTTTGTTATCTTCTTAAATTTTGTCTGATTAATCTCTAGATGATACTAA
>JAVXUL010000020.1:6615538-6626628 GCA_035590515.1 Trichilia minutiflora
GCCGGGAAACCGGCTTTACCCCAAGGTGTTCTGTGTGTTTTGCAGCTACAGGAACAAGAAGAAGAAGAAGGAATCTGCTGGTGCGAGGAATAGTCGCCGTGACCATTTTTTGCATCAACAGTAATAATATTTTGACACATCTCTGTCTCGTGTGTGTGTGTGTGTGTGGTAGTATAGAATTATTTAAATGAATATTCTATTTTAAAGTTGTGATGATTAAGGATATAATCAAGTCGAGTTGATACAATGGTTGAATCGAACTCGATTCGATTTAAAAAGTTAAAATTTGAATTTGATTGAATTTATATTTTTTATAATTGATTTAACTTGATTAAATATTGGATATACTCAAACTCAACTCAATTAAATTTAAATATTTATTTTTTTAAATTATTATTATAAAATTTAAAAAAAATTTTGACTCGAATTTACTTAATTTAGTTTGATTATATCTCTAATAGATATTCAATTAAATTTATGATCATAACGATGTGAATATTATTGTACTTGAACTCGATTCAAAGAAATATTTGAACTACTCGAATTTGGGTTCAACTCGACTATTATATACTCGAATTTGAATATCTATTAAATTGAATCCGAGTAACCCACGGTTACCTCGACTCATTTATATCATATGAAAGTTATAAAAATTTTTATTTTTTATTTTAATAAAAGTTAAAAATTTATAATCATGATAATTTTTTTTTTGTAAAAGAGAAATTTTTTTAAAAATATACTCCCTAATTTAACTCAAATAAGAAAAAATTAAGAGTAATTTAACAAATAAAAGAATTTATAAAATAAATAAAAATTTAATTTTGTCTTGTAGTAATTTGTTTTTTCTTTACTTATATATTCTTTAACATAAATTGAATTCTAAATATTTTTCTTATTAAAATAAGAGTACTGTTAAATTTGATCGTGCGATTACATAGGCTCCAAACACACCGGACAGTGTGTTTTGGGCTTTCCATCCGGCAGTGAATCGAAGCTGGGCTGTAAAAGCATTAAAAATTCGGGCCTTCCTAAATTTGGGTCCCTAAAACGCTACCCACCTATCAGCCATCACCCTATTCCATCTCCTTACTGTCCGTATTGTCTATGCCCCTCAAAACCCCTCAAAAGTCTCAGCTTTGTTGCATCGCTTAATAGTTCAGTGCTTTTGAAAAGCCGATTTCTGTCGACAAGTCGAGAAGTCCTGTTTTGCTGCGTTTCAATGGCTAAAAACAAAGTAAATTCCCCAAAGGAAGTTAGGCAAGAAAAAGAAGATAAACATATGGAAGAATACGAAGAAGAGGAAGAAGAAAAGAGCTTTGAAGACCTTGGATTGGATCTCCGGCTTGTTCATGCGCTAAACAAAAAGGGCATTGAAAAACCAACACCAATTCAGGAAGTTGCTATTCCTCTTATTCTTGTGGGTTTCTTCAACTGCGTTTCAGCTCTATATCCTTTTTTTGTCAATAAATATTGCAATTTGTGATTAGGTTACGTTCCTCGTATGGATTCAATTTCTACCACTTACCAGAAAGCACGAGTCTCTAAACAGATTGATTATTTTGATTAGTATTAAGTTGATTTTTATTTGCAAATGGTTTCCAGGAAGGCAAGGATGTGGTTGCGAGAGCAAAAACGGGTTCTGGGAAGACCTTTGCATATCTGCTTCCTTTGCTTCACAGGCTATTGAACGAGTCTTTACCTAAGAGCAAGCTTGCTCCAGCTGCTTTAGCTCTTGTCCCGACCAGGGAATTGTGTCAACAGGCATGTTTCTGGCTTGCCCATTTTGATTATTTATATACTTTTGTTTCAATTATATGACTGCAATTGATTCTAATTATATGTTCTGTATAAATAGGTTTATTCAGAAGTTTTGTCACTTATTGAGTTGTGTAAGGGTCAAGTTCAATTGAAAGTCGTGCAGCTGACTAGCAGCATGCCTGCCTCTGATTTGGTTCGTTCAATCTTCTTTAGTTTCTTAATAATAGGTTATGTGATATAATAAATTGAGACCTTTTTCTAATTCATTAATGACTAATAAAATTCTTTACAGCGGGCTGCATTGGCAGGACATCCTGATATTGTGATCTCTACACCTGGTTGCATACCTAAATGCTTGTCCACTGGCGTACTTCAATCCAAATATCTTAGTGATTCACTCAAAATTCTTGTACTCGATGAGGTGAGAATTTGAGGTTCAGTATTTTATATTGTGAATTTCAGTTGGATTTTATGACATTTAATTGAAATTATATAATTTTTGATGAGCTGAAGTGACTATATACTTTGCTAATATTTCATACGAGTTGTAATCAACAAATATAGTAACACTTTGTGTTGGGTAGTGATAGTTAGTTTGAATGGATTGGTTTCTTAAAATTTTAGATTGTATGATTGATCCCTTAACATTACATTTGTTAATGGTAATGTTCTTCTGTTATGTTGTCCATCTCATTTTTGGGGACATGATTATTCATATTCTTTGTTTGAAGATCATTGATTCATATTTGTTTCCAGGCAGATCTTTTGTTGTCATATGGATACGAAGATGATCTGAAAGCTCTTACAGCTCTTGTTCCAAGAGGCTGTCAGTGCCTTCTTATGTCCGCTACTTCAAGGTGTGTTATGTGTTACTTTTGTTTGTATACTGGTAGAAGCTGGATTATGATGACTTTTATTATTTTGCCTCATTGTACTAAGACAACCTGACCCTAGACCCTACGCTACCCTTTTTATTGCTGAAATAACAATCAAGTGCGTCATCACATTGAAGCATTTTATTTATTATTATCAACCTTTTTGACGGGTTTCAAATTTCACTCCATTGTTTCATTTTCTGCACTTTATTCTTATGCATTAGTCAATGCTACTTATAAGCATATTCATCACCTAAGTACAACAATTGTTTCATGGCACCATCCCATTAATTGCATGCAACGTAATTGAAGATTCTATACTTGCTGTAAACAAATTTAAATGTTTGGCATTTGTCATAACCTGAAAAAATATTGTTGGCATGTCTTTATACCCTGTTTGTCAACTCTTAGTGTTAATGCATTTTGCAATTCTGACATTTGGCAGTGCTGATGTTGAGAAATTGAAGAAGCTGATTCTGCACAATCCCTACATTTTGACTTTGCCAGAAATTGGAGATGTTAAAGATGAGGTTATTCCCAAAAATGTTCAGCAATTTTGGGTAAGAATTACTATGTGCTTCAGAAATTTTAATATGTTGCACCTTTCAGTTTCATTCTCCTAGTGTTACTAAATTTGACCTATAATATCCTGCCATGCTTGAAACATTGTTGGCGTTAGCCGATCACATTCTTGTTGCCGTTACTTTTGGACATATTTGCATAAATGGATGTTCAACATTGTTTGTGGTTCTGGACATAACACATTAAATCCAAGGCAAATCTATCCTGTCAACTAAATTAAGCAACTCATGGATGATAAATTGATAATAATGTGAAGTGGATATAATAGTCAAAATAAAACTTTGGCAGAATTATGTGTCTCAAAATTTTATTGCCCTTTTTAATTTGTAAATGGAGTTGGATTGTATATTGGAATTCACAACCATTAAATTTTTGTTATGACATTTCACTTTCTATTAATGCCTCTGGATCTGGGGCCAGATTAGATTATTTCAACTAACAATCTTTAGTTTTTCTCTTTCTTATCTGTTTTAGATTTCATGCAGTGAACGGGATAAGTTACTTTACATACTTGCCCTCCTGAAACTCGAGTTAGTTCAGAAAAAAGCTCTGATATTTACTAATACTATTGACATGAGTTTTAGAGTGAAATTATTCCTGGAAAAGGTATTCTCTATGTGCAACCATTGATTTATATGTTCTTTCTTTTCTTTTAGTTTGTTTTCAGGATGCCCTCTTTTGCATTTCTTGATGTAACTTTCGTCTATTTTAACAGTTTGGTATCAAGTCTGCCATTTTAAATGCTGAGTTACCGCAGAATTCTCGTCTGCATATCCTTGAGGTACACCCTAGTCTTTTGATACATTAATCTGGCTAAAGGCCTTTTTCTTAAATATAAATTTTAATATAAGAAAATTTTTGATTTCTTTTGACGATTTACTCGCATAAAAGATGGTTTATATTGTCCATCTCCTCACGTATGCATTTAAAAAATGGTGTATTTAATTATTTACAGTCATTAACAAAATTCAGAGTTAGTTCTCATACCCTATCTGTTTTTTTGTTTTGTTTTTTTCTCTCCAGGAATTCAATGCTGGGCTTTTTGATTATTTGATTGCAACTGCTGATACCCAAACGAAAGAAATCGAGCAAGTTGATGGTGGTCATGTTGACTCAAGAAAGTCTAAAAAGCATGCCAAAGCAAAATTAGACTCTGAATTTGGAGTAGTGAGGGGTATTGACTTCAAAAATGTACACACGGTAATCGAAAATGATGCTTCACAAGCTGATAGATTTGGCCATCTATTTTCCTTTTTCTTTTTTCCCTTTGCTTTGAATTAGCTTCATACTTCATAGCAGCCGTAGCTACGTTATTCAGGTTATTAATTTTGACATGCCTCAAAATGCTGCGGGATATGTACATCGAATTGGACGGACTGGAAGAGCATACAATACTGGTGCTTCAATCTCTCTGGTCAGTTTTATTGTCAAAATTAACATTTCATTTTGTGGATGGAACAAAACATTTGCAGAATAGTTACTGGTATATGTCTAGTAGTCATATAAACACTATTGATATTAGTTGATGATGATTGGATCTCACCCAAGGCTTGTTGCTAGTTTTTTTCCTTTTTCTCAGCATTGGATATTCTAATAGAATGCGGATGATAGCTCAAGAATTAATTGTAGTATCCGTTCCTCTCTTGCTTGATCCCTGTAATCAAACATACACAATAGGATATTTTGGTGAATAAGACGAATTCATTATTTCATATAATAGAGGTCTATATTTATATACAAAAGTTAGACCTATAATAGGAAACTATATAACTCCTAATTAATATATATATTTACATTCCAATTTAACTACTTTTCATAACAATCCCTTTAGGACCTTTTGACTGGAATGTTAAATAGATTCACAAATAGGTTTTTATCAGCATAATTTCAAGGTGAGGTATCTAAAAATACACGCTAATTGTTTATCTTCTTCAAAATGCACTCATTATTCTTAATTCTTATACTTTGATATTTTACGAATGCATGATTTGTAATTTCGTGTCTTGCTTTATACTTTCGTTTATTTAAGAAATTTGTATCTATTTTTCTTGAATAGATTGTGTGCATGATGATGATGATCATGATATTGGATCATACGTTTCTTTGTTGTAGTTTATACATATCTTTTTTTCTTCTAACTGCATGTTTCCTCAACAGGTTTCCACAGATGAGATGGAAATCTTTGAAGAAATAAAATCCTTTTTAGGAGATTACGAGAACAAGGACTCAAGCATTATCGCACCATTCCCTTTGCTAACTAAGAATGTGGTGGAATCTTTACGATATAGAGCTGAGGTGATTTTCTATTCCGCTTTCTTGTAAACTATTTTCCTTTGGATTGATTATATATGATTGATCAAAGCCTTTCAATGACTTTGTCATGTTGATGGAAACATAGCATGAATATGTTGCCGTGAAATAATTTTTCAGCTGTGTATTTGTAAATTGTTGACAACATCAAATATATGTGTATTGATTTTTTGGCACCAACGTGGGAGAGAGAAGAGTCGGGCATCTACCTTTTTCTTATGAATGTTGGTAAAGATGGTGATAAGAGGGAGAACATGAATGCAGAATTTTAAAAAAAGAAACAACCTGATCCTTCTTTGTCTACCAAATCTCTTGCTTAATAGGTAGGCAAGAAATGACTCTCCTCTCCTGATGTGGTACGAGTAATAGAATATCAGAAATTACTGCTTGCTCGCTTTCTTTGGACCTCCTTTCCCCTAGAAACTATAGCCCTCGAAGACAACTGTTTGTCTGATATTTGCGCTTTATTAACTGTGTAACAATGAACATACTTAGGTTTCCTTTTGTATTTTGTCCTGAGCAAATCTTTAGATCAATTAATGCTGTGAATTCTTTGATTGTGTTAGATGTGATAGCTAGGTGAATGATGTTCGGGTTATGTAGTGATTATTCTATCTATTCTTGTTTTCACTTATGCTGGTGTTTTCAATTGCGTTGTACAAAATATTTTGACTGTGGGACAAGGATCTATCACACGGGAAAGTACATAGGGTAGATTTATGCCAGGGGACTGATGAGTGAGGGTGATATTTGCAGGATGTTGCAAAGAGCGTGACAAAAGTTGCTGTTAGAGAATCTCGGGCCCAGGACTTGAGAAATGAAATTCTCAACTCTGAAAAGTAAGTAACTGTTGTCCATTTCCATTTAGAATTATCTTTTTACTTATAACATACTTCTGATTATTATGAAGACAGTAGTTGGATTGGTAATTGATATGTGATTGATAGTGTTCACTTTGACATGCTTCGCTTTAGTTTTCATTGGACTGCTGTAAATTGGGTACTTCATTGTTGATTCTCTGTTTCACTAATGATATACGTCTTTTAATGCAGGTTAAAGGCTCATTTTGAAGTTAACCCTAGGGACTTGGGTAAGGAAAACTATGGGTTTGCATGTGTATACCATTTTTTTTTGTTCAACTTTAGATATCCCTATTTTCATGTAAATCTTAACACACGAGAGTACTTGAGCAGATCTATTGAAGCATGACAAGGATCTAAGCAAGAAGCCACCTGCACCTCACCTACGAGATGTGCCCAACTACCTCTTAGATCCAACAACACAGGAAGCCTGCAAGATGGTGAAGCTTGCAAGAGCAGCAATGGGAAATAAAACCTCTTCTCGCCATCAGGGACCCAGAAGAAAGTTTAGAAAAAGTGATCCTCTTAAAAGTTTCTCTGCTGAGGTATATACATGGCTTTTTCTTTGTACTTAAATCATTTGTCAAGTACTAATTATGCCATATCGAATTCGTGGTTCCATTCCATTCATATGAAACTTGCCATCAAAAGCAAATGCTAAGATAGTTTGTAATCACTTGGTCTCAGGCACCCAAGAGAAGTCTCAAAGTTGGAATGAAAAGAGAGGGCAGAAATGGTGACGAGAGTCATAAATGTAAAAATAAAAAATTGGTTTGATCTTTTTGTAGCCAAAATTTTGCAATCTGGGGTTAAAATCAGTCAACTCCTACAATTTTGTATTGATTAATGTTTGAAGTCCTGTTTTTCTTCAAAATGACTTTTTATAATAATATTAAGTATGATTTTGGACGAGAAGGCTCTTACTTATGAGTCTGTGTACATTTTTTTGGATTCCCTTTTCCAAAAAAAATTTTTTTGGATTCCAATTGAAGGCGCAACAATTGCAGGTATCCACAATATAACATAAATAAGTTGGTAGATGAAACTATATTTGGATAATTTTGGATGAATTTAGCAGAACCTGAACCACGGAGTTGTTTGGTGACGCAATAAATAAAGTTGGCCCCCGAACGACTTTAGCAGAACCTGAACCACAGAGTAGTTTGGTAACGCAATAAATAAAGTTGACCTCAAGAAACGTTGTCGGGCTTGCCCACAAAAGCGATGGCTACAACATCCTGTTGTACGCTGTTTCTGGGATGTTATTAGTGACGGCTGGAAGTGCAATCATTAGGCCGGCGAAAGTTTATACCAATATATTTGTTTAAAAAAAAAATGCAACTATATTTCTTAATTATTGTTTACATAAATAAAAGTAAATTTAATAAGGTATTAATTTAAATTTTAAAAAAAAATTATGAGTGAAACGGATTGATAAAAAGCTGTCCGTTGTTTTTTTGTTTTTTTTTCCGAAGGTAAAGAGTATCGTTAATATATTTATGAATTATTTTTTTAAAAATGTTATATATATATAATATATATTATAAATATAATTAAATTTTTTAATATTTAATTTTATTTATTATTAAGTTGATATGATCAATTTTTTTTATATTTTTAATGTTATCTTTTATTTTTAGAAGATTTTATTAAAAATAATAGATTATTATTTTAGTAATTTGTTTATTTTATTGGTGATTAAAGAAAAAAAAATTTAATAATTTTATAAAATAATAAATAATTATATATATATTAAAAAATAATTTTTAAAGATGATGTTTATTAATATTATATAAAATATAAATCTTTTTATATTAACGATATAATATATTTTTTATAAAAATAATTTATTTATATATCAAAGATACTGTAAGTGATAAACGAGATATCTGATTTATTTAAAAAAGGACGGATTAACACGATACTTTCTTTGAATTTAATGTAATCAGTATTTGATCCAATGGAATCTAATTCCTTGGAAGCAGCCAACTTCTAAGTTCTAAAGAAAAAAAATGTACATCCTTCTGTCTCCTTCGAATCAATGGGGTAATTGATTATAAAATTAAAAAACTTGACAAATAATTAAATAAATTAAAAGAAACCTGTTTTGACCAAATCTTAATATAAAAATATATGAATTCTACTAAAATTTAATATTATTATATATTTTTTATTATTTTAAAATACAGCACAAATATTACAATATTAAAACACAACCTTATAATAATAATATCAAAAGTATAAAAATTTTGTGTAATTTTTTTCATATAAATTAATTTAATAAAATTTTATAGTTGATATATGTTTTATGTAATTTTCTTTTATTTTTGTAAAATATATTTATTTTTATATAATATATATAATATAATTATATATTGGCAAGTCCACTACCATAGTTTAATTAATCAAATAAAAATTTTTACACGACATTCTATGACGTAAGATTGTATTTACATCAATTGTCTTTGACTTTTTTAATTCTATCACCATCAGTTTGATTGCACGAGATAGTAGTATTACGTTTTTGACTTCTTGATGATCGGATATACGTCAACGTCCACCCATTGCTAATCTGAACCACATATAATGTATCATGTAATTAAAAAACGGGAAGACAAAACCCCCATAGTTTTAAGAAATTTTAAATACTATTTCTTTTTTTTTTTTGAGATAAATATTTTATAAAATTTAAAATTAATGATAAATATTTTTACGGTATTATTTTTATATCCTTAATTTTTATAAAAGTATAAATTTTTGAATTTTTATCAGTATTTAAAAAAAAAGAATTAAAAATTATATTTTATTAAATTTAAAAGATGTGCATGTCCTTTAACTATAATATTAATTATTAAAAAGTTAATTATTAATTTGTGGTTATTATTATTATTATTATTATCATCATCATACATTTTGTTATCATAACAATTTTGTAAATGTCAATTTTAAATAATTTGTTATAATTAAATTAAAATTTGGCAGTAGTTGTAAAAATTTATTTTCAATATTAATGTTCATATAATAAACAATGGATCAATAATATTAAAAAATAATAATAATGTAATGAAATTTTATTAAATATTATAATTTTATTAATATATTAGTAAATATAAGTTTTTATGTTATGCAATAGTAAAAATATTTTTTCATAAAATTTTAAAACATCAAGATTCAAAAATTCAAATACATATATGAAATTTTAACGTTCAAAAATTTATATTTTATAAAAATTTGAGGTATAATAATAATTATATCATAAATAATTAAAAAATAACACTGTAAAAAGTATTTGTTTTTAGTTTTAAATTTTTGGGGTATTTATTAAAAAAATAAAGGACATTTATAATTTTTTGAAACCATAGAGGGCATGGATATAAGTAAGTCAACTTGTTCATAAATTAATTTTACTTAATTTAATAAGTATTAAAATTTGATTTAACAATAGTCAAGAGTTTAAATTTGAATAATTCTTCGAGTAAAGTTTGATTACAATAATATTTAAATTATTAAATTTATAAGTTTTATTGAATATTTATTATTTTTTATAATTTTAAAAATATTTTTATAATAATAATATAATATATTATAATTATAATTAAAAAAATAAGTATTCGAATTTAATAGAATAAAGTTAGATATATCTATTATCTTAGTTAATAAAATTTGAGAATAAAATATATAAATTTAAATATTTTAAATTAAGTTGAATTTAAATAATTTAATATATTATCTTATTTGACTTAATTTTATATTCAATAGAGGTATTTATCATTCCCCTCTCTCTCTTTTTTTTTTTTTTTAAGTGATGGAAATATTAGACATTTTCCAGTGCTGTGAGCGGAGTTACAGTTCCTGTTAGTCAAACACTCAAAGTCACGTGCTGTCATTTTTTTCCATAGTCTTACGTGGAGACAAATACTTGCAACATTTGTCGTTATTTTCCAGTCAAGAAAGCCAGCTAACTAAACCCACGGGTGTGCATTGCCTTGGCCTCCGGACGGATCTATATTTAATACAAATTAATTTTAACATCCAATAAACTAATTTAGGCATTGGAATTGTGATATTTTTATTGTAATATAAAAATTAATCATATTAATTTTTAATATAATTTGTACATTTTATATTAATATTTAAAATTTAAAATTTTTATCCTATCATAATTATATCTTTGAAATTATGACTTGATAATATTAAAAACAATATTTACAGTATTATACTACTATTATTATATAATTAATATTTTTATCCAAATAATATAAAATATGTAATAAAATAATACTATAAACAATTATATTTTGTATTAAATATTATATTTAAATTGATAAGATATAATAATATTAATTATATCATAATTTATATTATTTACTTTTATTAATTTACATCAAATTTATATTTTTATTTATTAATATTTTTATATCTTATAAATATGTATGTATATAATAATTTATATAAAATATTTATATTTTTATCATTATTTATAAGTGATAATATATCAATTTGTTTACATAAAATTCATATAAAAGTTTATTTAATGTTATATTTATTATAATTCTTTAATTATTTTGTCTTTTATGAACAAACAATTATTTTTTTTTGTTCTTTTAATCATATTTTTCACTTGATAGTAGGGTTGAAACCGGACCGGACTCCGGTTTTTTTTGGTCAAACCGGTATCCGGTCCGGTTTAAATCGGATCTGGATA
>JAVXUL010000020.1:6626728-6639139 GCA_035590515.1 Trichilia minutiflora
GTACCCTGTTTAAAACCGGTCTCCGGTTTGCTAAGACCTGATCCTGATCCTAATTAAACCGGATTTTTTTTTTGAACTTGATCCTGATCCTAATTAAACAGGTATCCTGTTTTTCGGGTACCTAATTTCGGATCCGGACCGATTTCCTAAAAATTCGAATTTTTTTTACAGCCCTACTTGATAGTCTGTAGTCCGTAGGTGGGTTACCATATGTCACCGGTTTTCCTCTCAAATTAATTTTTTAAAAATAATATTTTTACGAACCAACAACGTGTCGGCCAGTATTTGTTAAAAATAATTTTTTAAAATAAAAACACATTTAATATTATTTTATAAAATAATTATAGGAATACAAAAGTTATAACTAATATATAAATATTTATTTATTAAAATATTAAAAAAATAAATGAAAAATATTTAACTGATAAAAATACAATATTAATAATTATTAATGATAATAATTATATCTTGAAAATTAAAAATTAGAGTATTTATTTGAAAAAAAAAACCCCTCACAAATCTATGCATAGGTGAGATCGACTCGGTATCTCTTTAAAGATTAGTCTGAGATTGATATATATTTTTTTAAAAATTAATCGAGGCTTTTAAATATTAAAATTTTAAGAACAAATTCAATTTATGTTTAAAAATAAAAATAATAAATAAATAAATAATTTTTAAAAATTTTAAATAGAGATTTCGAGTATTTCATTCAAAGTATATATAATGAATTTTTTTTATCACTCAATGCCGTATTTCAACCAAATAAAAAAAATATATCATTTCTCTTCTTATTTTTATTTCTTTCTCTTATCTTTTTCATTTTTTTTTTCTATTTTTCAAATTAAATACGTGTTTAGCTTTTAAAGGTCAAAAATACATAGATAGACGTATAAAAAAAGAGTTTGTGAACGATAGAGAATCAAGATGAACGGATGTCGATGTGCTGTGAAGATCAACTGTGATTGATTTATCTTTTTTCCTGTTAAATTAATTCTAATTAAAGAATAATAATTAAACCCACATGTAATAAAGACAAGCTGGTTTAGGTCCATGCTATGCAATAGTGATCTGGGACTGACCTCACGAATCGTGACCATCAACAAGACAAAGAATCAAGATCTAATAATCCATGAATTGTGGGTTTTTATTTTTATTTTTTGAATTAAAACCGAAATTTGATTAATAACAGTATATAATGATTCTTGTGTTACGTTTAGTTTGCAATTTTTATTTTATTTTAAATTAAATTAACTTTTTTTAAATTGTGTTTTGGATTTGATTACGATAATAATTAATTTTGTTTTCTTGTGGTTGACGTTGTTACGAATATTTCAATTTCAAATCTAAACAAATTGATAATAGAAAAATTAAAAAAAAAAGGATCCAAATTCCATTTCGTGTTCTAAAATTAAGTTTATAAAAATAGGAAGAGTGAAAGCATAGATGGTATAATACGACCGTTGCTCTATGTTGTTTAACAACGCAACTCTTGTCTATAAAAGGCCTCTTCTTTTTCCTACAGTCTCTCCAATTGTCAATCACTTCTCTCACCACAAACAATTTTCATATACAATTCACGAACATAGAGAAATTACAGCTACTGCTTCTGTAGCTGTAGCATTTCTTCCAAAGGAGAAGGGGAAAAGCGAATCTTGATCGAAAGAGAAACGTCGATCTTTTTTACTTCATCCACTACTAGGGACTCATTGTTTCAATCTGGTATAGAAGAAGATGATGGTGGTTTTGATGGACAAGTACATTGTTGGGACTTTCTTTGTCTCGCTTATTGGGCTTCTTTTTCTCTTCGTTTTGAGACTTAAAGATAAGAAGAAGTTAAAGAAAGCGGCCGGAATCTACAAGATCCAAAATGACATTGTTCAGAGCTCTGTCAAAACCTTGCCGGAGAATGGGTCCAGCACCGACGTCATCATTGTAGGCGCTGGTGTTGCTGGTGCTGCCTTGGCTCATACACTTGGCAAGGTGATTGTTTTCTGCATTATTTATATTCTTTTTTAATGTCTTTCTGTATTACAGCTATCCTTGGAATTTTGTATTTTTTAGAATATGTGGAACTTCAAGCTTAACTATGACAAGGTATCTGGAAATTTCTCAATGAAGTAAACTTGGAATTTTTAATTTTCTGATGGAATCTGGTTCGTTGATTTATTACTCAAGAAAGTAAACTGGGAATTTTTATTTTTCTAATGGAATCTGGTTGACTGATTTATTACTCGAGAAAATAAACTGGGAATTTTTATTTTTATGATGAAATCTGGTTTGTTAATTTTCTACTGCGTTTTTATCATTAGCTGTTTCATTAATTTGATACTTCACGTGTTTATGTGACCTACTGCTGGATTTGGTTCGTAAACTTATAATGATTGTAATTTTATTAACGTGATTATTTTTATATGGTTCAGTACTTTTAGTGTTTATGTTGAGAGTTTGATGACGCAATCACCGCATAAAGGTATAACAATTGGACTGAACTGGGGTTTTAGAGGTTGATTGTTCTGGGAGATTCCAATCTGTATCGAAATTTTCTGGTGATGAATGGATTTGGATGTAAGCAACAATATATTGGTTTCATGTAATCAGAACTTAAACAAGAAGTTTGATAATTACTATAATAAACTCTATTTTGTCGTGTCTGGTGGTTGGATTTGTTGGTTTTAGCTGGCATGATTAAGTAAATAGGAGATCAATGTACTGGGAACCTTTCCCAAATGATTATATACAATTGCATAACATCTCTTATAATGTAATCTAAAATATGAATAACTTTACGTGTAAGATTAGACTGTGTATGCCTTGGATATTAACATATTGGTTGCGTCTAATACGGCAGATTTAAACAATTATCCTTCACTCGTTTTGTTTGAAAAGATTTGTTAACTAAAGTCTAGATACTTCACTAACTCCAGGATGGAAGGCGAGTTCATGTGATAGAAAGAGATTTGACGGAACCTGACCGAATTGTTGGTGAATTGCTTCAGCCTGGTGGATACCTCAAACTAGTTGAGCTGGGCCTTGAGGGTATGCTCAAATTTGAAACATATCGATTTCTTTTTGCTAGTCTTTAAGAGATGGAAATCTTTTAGTCATTAAATGTGTTTGTTGTAAACAATGATATTGATGGTTGAGAACTTGGTGGCTCCAGGCTCTAATTCTTGGCCACACTTAATATAAGCCCTATTTCTATCTTATTGAAAAACTAAAACGGGAACTCAATGGCTCTAATACCTTTGCTCATCATTGTTACAATTTTCGAATGTGGCATCAACGCTTTTGGGGTGCAGATTGTGTGGAAGAAATTGATGCGCAGCGAGTGCTTGGTTACGCTCTTTTCAAGGATGGAAAAAATACTAGACTGTCATATCCTTTGGAGAAATTTCATGCAGATGTTTCTGGAAGGAGCTTCCACAATGGGCGTTTCATTCAGCGGATGAGAGAAAAAGCAGCTACTCTGCCCAAGTACTCTTTCTTGACCCTCCGATCAAAGTGATTTTTTATTACTGGTTCCTATACACATTGACTAATTCATCATGAATTTTTCCTTAATTTCATGTGCTATTCAATTCAGTGTACATTGTTTCTTCTGACTTTAATTTCCTTGTGCCCTTATTGTGTTCTATTCAATTCAGTGTACGCCTAGAGCAAGGAACAGTCACATCCCTGCTTGAAGATAATGGCACTATCAAAGGAGTTCAGTACAAAACTAAGGATGGTCAAGAACTTCGAGCTTATACTCCTCTAACAATTGTATGTGATGGTTGCTTCTCCAATCTGCGCCGTTCTCTTTGCAAACCAAAGGTGACACTGCCATCTTATAATTGTTAAATGCTCTTGTATTTTGTTTGGCCATCTATCATATATAAACTAATCTCTGGTGATCATGACATTTCTAAGATCTCTGTAATTTAGTGCGCTAGAAACTTCCATTTTAGAACTTGTATAATGTTCCAATCTCTCAATTTAGCATGTTCTGCTTTACTCTTTTGTACTGAGAAGCTGAATAGCAATTTAACTTTTGGACAGGTTGATGTGCCCTCTTGTTTCGTGGGTTTAGTCTTAGAGAACTGTGAACTTCCATTTGCAAACCATGGGCATGTCATTCTTGCAGATCCTTCTCCCATCTTATTTTATCCTATCAGTAGTACTGAGATTCGCTGCTTGGTTGATGTACCTGGTCAGAAGATACCTTCCATAGCAAATGGTGAACTGGCCAATTATTTGAAGACCAGGGTGGCACCACAGGTATCTTTCAACATCAACACATGTTTTTAAATTATGCAAAATATTATGAACTGGCTATTTGTTGGGAGTTATTTCCTATATATTTCATCCTTGTTTCTCACTTTTGCTTCAAGTAGAGCTTCTGGCTCTTGCAGCGTAATTTACCTTTAAATAATTCAATGAACTGCTGTTTCAGGTTCCTCCTGAGCTTCACGATGCCTTCATTTCTGCAGTTGAGAAAGGCAATATTAGAACTATGCCAAATAGAAGCATGCCAGCTGATCCCCAGCCTACTCCTGGAGCACTTCTGATGGGTGATGCTTTCAACATGCGCCATCCTTTAACTGGTGGTGGAATGACTGTGGCATTGTCTGATATTGTTGTACTGCAGAATCTGCTTAAGCCACTCAATGACTTTGACGATTCAGCTTCCCTTACCAAATATCTTGAATCCTTTTACACCTTACGCAAGGTAAGCTAAATTAGCATGATGATGTTTGTCATCACTGTGTCTGTAGTAAAATGGGTTATGAACCTGTTTTAGGCTTATTATATTGCTGATTTAAATGTTTGATAGTAGAATCTATATTTTCCTTTTCTTGCAGCCAGTTGCATCTACAATAAATACGCTGGCAGGTGCCCTTTACAAGGTGTTTTCTTCTTCCCCTGATCAAGCAAGAAAGGAAATGCGCCAAGCATGTTTTGACTATTTAAGTCTTGGAGGTGTCTTTTCATCTGGACCAACTGCTTTACTGTCGGGTTTAAACCCTCGCCCTTTGAGTTTAGTTCTCCATTTCTTTGCCGTGGCAATATATGGTGTTGGTCGTCTGCTACTGCCATTTCCATCACTGAAGCGCATGTGGATTGGGGCTAGGTTAATATCGGTATGTATCATCTGTCCCTTATAATCGATGTGTTAGATGACGTGGAGACCACGAAATATTTATTATAATTGGTGGGTTTTCAGTTTCTTGATTCATTTTTGTTTTTGCAGAGTGCATCAGGTATTATTTTCCCTATCATCAAGGCAGAAGGAGTAAGGCAAATGTTCTTTCCTGCTACTATTCCTGCAATTTACAGGGCTCCTCTTGCTGATGATTGATTGATATATCCAAAATGAATACGGGGAAATTACGCTTAGGCGTTGTTGCTAATAAGACCATAAAAAGATTGGCAAATTTCAATGTAGCTTGGGCATGTTTTATTATATTCTCTTTTATTTTATTAATTATTAACGTATTTATATTTAAGGTATATTTGAGATTAAAAAATTAAATTTTAATCGATATCTTTTACTTAGTTAAATTTATAAATTAAGTCAATGGATAGACAATTATAACCTCTTGTTGTAGAGTAAAGTTTTAAAAAAATTAATTTAAATTATTGCAAATTATACGGTTGAATTTTTGATAATTAAATATAAAATGAAATTACCAAACAAATAGACTGTTGATAATCATTAATTAATAATGAAAATAAATGTTTATTAAAAATAATTAATCAAAAAAAATCTACACAGACCAAAATTAGTGGAGGAAATCGGAAAGCAAACCCAAGCATGGAGAATATCATAGAGCCTCTTGAGGTTTGCCTTTATATTAATTATAAAGGTCCATTATTCTATTTACCATTCAGGATCCGAATATAAATGCAAAATTTAGAGCGACTCTATGATAGTTTTCATGCTTCGGTCTGTTTAGACTTGGCATATTTAATTTGTATAATATAAAGTTGGTGGATACTATTTTTAATATATTTATAATTATTTTTTTTAAAGATGTCACGTATATAAAATATATATTATAAATATAATCGAATTCTTTAATATATTAAATTTTACTTATTATCAAATTAACATGATAAAAAAAATTATATTTTTAATTTTATCCTTTATTTTTATAGTCTTATTAATAATAATAAATTATCAATTTAATAATTTATTTATTTTATTAATAATTAAAAAATAAAAAAAAATTAATTTAATAAAATAATAAATAATATATATATATATTAAAAAATAATTTAAAAAAATAATATTTATTAATATTATATAAGACGCGAGTTTTTTTATATTAATAATATAATATGACTTTTATAAAAGTAATCCGTTAATTCATTATAATTTATAAATACATTAACAATGATTCATCACCCAATTTAAGTAAAGTTGTTGTCCAGCTCATTGGCTGGGTGGCAAGTATACACTCGTTGGATTGGGCATCCAACTAAAATCCTAATCAAGTTTTGCTCGCAGTAGGGAGTTATTATTCATATAACGGAAGCCCTCATCATGTCAAACCTTACCTATGTTTCATGGGCCTACTTAACTAACCCATCCTCCAGAAGGGATTTACATTCAGTGTCCACAATTTTTTTTTTTTAATCAATTTTTCAAATTGCAATTCACTTAATTTATAAATTTTTATAAAATTATTCACATAGTATTAAAATAATTTTATCATGGATTAAGATATATAATTTTTTAATTTTGAAATAAAATTAAATTATTAATATTTATTTACATTCGATATTTTTTAATAATTAATTACAATCAAATATTTATTATAAATTTTTTATACTAAATTATAAAATAATATAAAATTATTTTATCTTCTAAAATATGATATGATGATATTTATTTTTTATTTTTTTGCAATTGCACCCCATCTATTAAATTTTTTATTCATTAAAATTTTTATTGATAAAATAATTAAATATTATTAAATTATGATTTATAGTAATTTAAAAAAAATTTATACTATAATTTTTATGCATCTTAAATATATTTCTAAATTAAAATATATTCCTTAGTACAGATAATATGTTAAAGTGACAAGTGAAAAATAATAAAATTTAAAATATTTAAGAAAAGAAGTTATTTTTTATTGTTTTTTATAATTTTTTAAAAAACTTATTAATAATATTTAAGTATAAAAATATTAATATGTATAAATTATAAATGATTATTAATAATTTAATTTCTATTTAAAAATTATTTAATTTATAAAATATAAAAAAAATATTATTTTAATTTATAATAAGATATTTTGTAAATATATAAATTAATTTATATAATATTATATATTTTTATTTTTATTTGTATTTGTCAATTAAATGGAGTGTTAATACATAAAAAGGAGGAGAAAATATCACCATCCCTTTTATTAAGGTAGAATAGTATTCTTCTTAAAATTCGGAGGTAAATCTTATAATACTTTACTACATATTCTTATATTTATGTTTGCAAACGTCACATAATGATATTTATGGCATAAGTCTTAGGCCTTCATTATCAAATCACAACAATCTTTGTGCCTAATCAAAATATACGTAGATAGCATATTTTCTCATGTGTATTTGAAATATAAATATAAAAGAATGTAATGCTTAAGAAGGTAAGGTTAGGTGTCATCATCTTTTAATGAAAACAAGCCAACTTTTATTTCTTTCTTCAATTTAATTATGTTGGTATCTAAATCCTATATCTATGTCTAATAAATTAAATTAGAGAAATTGACATAAATATCATATTTTTGCCTCTATTTTTAAAAGTAATTGTACTCAATTTTTTTGAAAAAAATTTAACTAAAAATATTTTTGAATAAAAATAAACTCATAATCTAAAAAATTGATTTTAAAAGTACTAATTTAATCTATTTAAAAAGTAGAAATAAACTAATTTTAAAAGTAGTATTTAATTGATTTTGAAAATAAAATAAAACTGATTCTAAAAGTAAGATTTAACTTATTTCAAAAATATGTATGAGTTAACTGATTTTGAAAGTAAGATTTAATTGATTTTAAAAATAAGATAGAATTAATTTTGAAAGTAAAATTTAATTGATTTTAAATATAAGATAGAATTGATTTTCAAAGTAAAATTTAAATGATTTTAAAAGTATATTTTTTAATTGATTACGAAGTATTTCAAAAGTAATAATTAAACGGATTTTAAAAATAAAAATTAAAAGGATTATTTCATAAGCCCTCTCAAATCTCTCTATTTTTTCATCAAATCGATTTATTTCTAAAATCTTGTGCTTTTCAATATTTAAACGCATTCTTACTTACTTCTATCTAATTGAAACTTTTAAATTCAACCAAAAATCACAAATCGCAAAATTTTAAACCCTAACCCAAGATTTATGATATTCTTCCAAATTTTTTTAAATTAAGAGCTTTTTTCTTCAAATCTTCTTTATTTCATTGTTAATATTCATTTCCTAACCTTTTCACTTAATTATTTTTATCCTTTTGCCCTAAATCAATCCCTCCTAATTTTTCCATAAATCTATTTTAGGGTTTTATTAAAATTGAGACGTGAAAACAAGTGACAGAAAGTGAGAAAAATAGTAAACTAAAAAGTTAGATTTTTATATTTAGATTAAAGAGCAAACTTGTTAAAAAATATGTTTTCTTTTTTTCATTTGAAAAGATTTTTTGAATAAATTACTTTAAAAATTAAGGACAAAAATATAATCGTTTACATCAATTTTCCAATAAATTAACATAGATTTAATTGCTCATCCCTAAACATCTTAAGTTAAGTAATAATTGAAGACGTGTCACCTTATTATTTAATAGTTCAACTATCATCTTTAGTCAATTGAAATCTTGACTATTTGAAAATTAATTGATTTTACGTAAATAAGTACTTCGGACTTTTGCCATACGTAAAAATCTAATAACCTTATATAATAATTCAAAATTTAATACAAATATTAATATTATAATTAGGCTATTTGTTAATAGGATTGAATTGAATTAAAATTTTATTTTAATTTACGTATTATAAATTATATTTAAAGTAATTTAATTCAATATACTAATATGTCATAATCTAATCAAATCTAAATCGTTTGAAACAGTGGCGGAGCCAGCATTATAACAAGGGGGTCCTGGCCCCCCCCTCCCCCCAAATTTCCTTTAATACATAAAATATATCTTTTAGGTTCTCTATTAAATTAAAAAAAAATTTATTTTGGCCCCCTTAATTTAGATTTCTGGCTCCGTTTCTGGTTTGAAATGAATTGGATTGCATTGGTTTACCGAATTGAATTTTTAATCTGAATTTAAAAATATAATCTAAAATTTAATTTTAAATATATAAATAATTGGAATTGGAATAGATTTAAACCCAAATATATATTGAAAAATACTGTTATATAATTTTAAATTTAAAGTAAATGATATAATTGAGTAATACCATAAATAAACAAATCTGCTTTGAGGCGAAGTAAAATAATAAATAAATAAATCAAATAAATAATAAATAATATCATAGTTGTTATAAGAACTGACCCAACGATATTAACGATATTATTTGTTTTAATCTAATCCTTAGGATTTTACGATTTTATTCTTAGTAATGGGCTCAAACCTATCCTAAAAGATTTCATTGACAACTTGGTTCTAACTCCACATATATAAGTCAGAAACTTCTTCTCCCATTCCGATGCAGGATTCGCTTCTGCTTTTACAACCATCCTGAAGCCTACCAAGAGTCGTTTCTTACTCAGGCCTTCTCGTTCCAACACCACTCTTCGCCCTTAAGGATTAGGATGTTATAAGCCCATCGATTTCTACTGGCTCGACCTCGAGCTCACGATCGTACTAGAAGAGAGTTGACTCTGATATCACATTGTAAGACTTGGCACAACACTATTAACGATATTATTCGCTTTAACTTAACCCTTTAGACCTCATGGTTTTATTCTGGTAATGGGCCCAAACTCATTCCAAAAAGTCTCGTTAACAATTAGGTTCTAACTCTACATATATAATCCAATAATTTTCTCTCTCATTCCGATATGGAATCTGCTCTTACCCCCATAGTCATCCTAAAGTTTGCTAGGAGCCATTCTTTTCTTAGATCTTCTCGTTTTGGTACCACTCCCCACCCTCAAAGACCCCGATGTTATAGTTTTTGTATACTTCTGAAAAAATACTTTCATTAAAAATTTTATGGTAAAGAAAGAATGTAAAAAATTGCTTTTAAAAAATATGATCCCTAAAAGAATAAAGAGATAATCTATTCTTCAAATAAATTAATTAATTCATAATATATTCAATATTTTTTTACATTAAAATAATTGCATCAATTCGTACTATTAAACTATCATTATTGTAATTATTATTTAGCTATTTTTTTTTATTATTTTTCATAGATCTCAATTAAAAAAATTAAAAATAAAATAAAAATTAGATTTAGCTTAAGATAACAACATGTCTTTATATTTATGTTGTCATGTCCCTTACTATGGGACCTACACGTAATAATTATCACAGATTCTTAATATATGCATTCTTTAGGTCTATAACACATGTTAAAAATCTATAAAACTAAAATGATACCTATTTTTCATAAAAATATATAAAATACTCCCAATAATTTTCTCTGAACTCTCTAAACTATCATTTATCGAAATCAATCCCAAACACTTCTTAAATACACATCCAAACCCTCATAATAGAAATCACATATCATTGTATCAAAAACATAATACTTATCACTTACAAAAGTATTTATAGTATAAACTAATACAATCATTCTATTACAAAACACAAATATTGAAATTTACATCAAAGTCATGTAGGTCTTGAAAATAAGATGTTGGTGGTGATTTGAGCTTGCAGAACGTTTTCTGCTCATTGCACAGTGGGAACCCCACATATTTAATGTAAACTGTCTTATGATTTTTGGGAAGACCATCCGTTTCAGCCATACTACCTCTTAGGTTCCACCCGTTTCAACCATACTATCTCTCGGGTTTCATCTGTCTTAGGCATCCCACCCTTCAGACTTCCCTCCGTCTCAGACGCCTTGCCTCCTAGGTAGACATCTATCATCCCAGATCCTCGCAATGGTGTCACTCGACCATCCACCTCTCAGGAATCCTGACTGCCCACCTTCTAGGATTCCTGACTGATACCTCTTATGATTTTTGATTGCTTCTTTTAGGGTGACTGCCTCTTGCCCCTTCCAGAATTCTGTCTATCTCTCAAAAAACCTGACCTCGCTGTCAGCCCTTGGAGATCACCAAAAATAAGAATGATTAATGACCAATGACCCTACAGTAAGAAATGTTGTCCTGACGGACCTCTGTAATATATCTCATCACCTATCAAACTTTAGAGATCTGACATTAACAGGCCTGATGGACGTCACATCTCTTAAATAAAAAATGACTGGCACGCTATCCTAAGATAGAGCGTCCTATCATTCTCATTCTCTGATGCCAAGTCATTTTACTATTTTTCAAGGGCCCTATATAAGGAGGTAAAATCAGTAGCAAAGGGTCTTTTTGGAGGATTTTTCTTTTTGTTGGGTTGGATTTCATCTCCACTTACAGAAGGAAGAAAACTTTCACAATGTAGAATGACCCCTCCTCTAAAAAGAATTACGTGAGACTTGATCCCTCTACTAGGAGAAAAGCTAAGAGGAAGATGGAGAAGAAAAGAAGAGAACTAGAAAAAGAAGAAGAGGGGGTACGTAGGTAGCCTGGGAGCCACCCAAGTTCAGTCATAAATACCAAACGTCACTACTCTATAGTAAGCTACTTTTTATTTGGTGTAAGAAACTCGTCAAAGATTTTCGTTGTTTAGTGTACGAAAGTCATCGGATATTTTTTTGCATCAACAGCTGGCATTTTCTGTGAAAAATCGAACGAAAAACCATTAAAGAATTGCTCCCCAGGTGATTCTCCTACTCTCAGGATCACTTTCTGCTCCTAGGCTATCCCCCCTCGTCCTCTGAGGGTCGCCTCTCCCTCTCATCCTTGAAAGCTGTCTCTTTTCTTATCCTTGAGAGTTATCTCCTAGTCATCCATGAGGGTTGACTCCATCTTGAGAGCTGTTTCCCAATCATTCCTGAGGGTTTTCTCCACTAGTCATCCATGAAGGCTGACTCCATCCTGAAGGTTGTCTCCCAGTCATCTCTGAGGGTTGTCTCCTAGTTACCCCTGAAGGATGTCTCCTCCAGTTATCCCTGAAGGCTTGACTCCATCCTGAGGGCTGTCTCTCATGATCTCGAGGTGATCTCTCTAACCCTGAGGTGATTTTATCTGACCTGAGATTTGTCATTATTTTTTACTACTATACTGCTGATGAGTACATAAAAGTGTATGTGTATTAAGGGTTAAATTTATCATTTTACACTTAAAGTATGATTAT
>JAVXUL010000020.1:6645233-6669538 GCA_035590515.1 Trichilia minutiflora
TCAGTATGCCTACTATGTGATATTGATGCCCAGTCAACACCACTTATGTAGTGAACGATTTTGATAATTCTAGTTAACACTTAACAATTATCTGGACTATTCACACACGTACTTTATCATCTAGCATGATTGAATAAAGAAAGCAATTTACATGTGTGAATAAAGAATCAATTCTTTTATTATTATTAAAGAATAATAATAATCCCAGAAACCGATGACACGAATGGTTTATAAGGCATACACCAACAATTATTTCATCATTATTTCTCACTGCTGCTTCATGTAGATTTTCCGAATTGGCAGCATAACTTACCTTGATATAATTGAATGAGTTGCTCCATTAGGTTCCCCCTGCACTTCGCGATGGCTTCATTTCTGCAGTTGCGAAAGGCAATATTCGAACTCTGCCAAATAGAATCGTTCAAGCTGATCCTCAGCCTACTCCTGGAGCACTTCTGATAGTTGATTCGACATGCACCATCCTTTAACTGGAGGTCAAATGACCGTGGTATTTTCTGATATTGTTGTACTCTGGAATCTGCTTAAAACACTTCACGACTTCATGATTCAGCTTCTATGACCAAGCAAAATCTTGAATCCTTTTACCCCTTATGCAAGTGGAGCTAAATTAGCATGCCAATGTTATTTATCACTGCATTCCAGTAAAATTGTTTATGTAGCTATCTTTAGCTTTTGTTGTACCATATTCAATTAGTTCTATAATATAATCTGTATTTTTTCTTGCAGCCAGCTGCATCTACAATAATGAATCTATCAAATGCCCTTTACAAGGTGTTTTCTTCTTCCCCAGATCAAGCAAGAAAAGAAATGTGCCGAGAATGTTTCGATTATTTAAGCCTCCGAGGTGTCTTGTCATCCGGACCAATTGCTTTACTCTCGGGTCTAAAACTCAACCCTTGAGTTCTACATTTCTTTGCTGTTGTAGTATATGGTGTTTGGCGTTTGCTATTGTCATTTCCATCACTTAAGCGAGCGTGGAGCTAAGTTAATATCAGTATGTATCATCTATCCCTTGCAATTAATGAATTCGATATGAAACTTTCATTATCGAATTGGGAATTTTGCAGTTCCCTGAACAAATTTTCCTTTCGCAGAATGCATCGGGTATTATTTTCCCATTATCAATGTGGAGGAGTGAGGCAGATGTTCCTGCTCCTGCTCCTGCAGTATACAGAGATCCTCCTGTTGATGTTGATTTATACATCAAATGGAATACAGAAAATTCAGTGTAGCTTGTTGCTATTAAAGGAACGATGCATGTACCTGAACCTCCATAATCTGATTTGGTCACATAATGTTTATTTGCAAACTGCTTTCTGTTAAAAAGCAACCACTTAATAGTAAAATGCATTGTTTTATTAGAACTGAATAATATATTGCTCTAGCAATCTTCTTGAAAGAGAAATTCTCCATTTACTTTCAAAATATATATTTTGCAAGATGCCTGTCCTTTACAATCAAATATCCAACAACAGATTTTCTGTTACATATTGCAATGCAAACATTTTTGTTGCTTGTAGTTCCAATAAGACTACGCTTGTTATTGATGGTAAATCTCTCATCTTGTAGGCTTAGGTAGATTTGTATGGTTCTATAAATTGACGGAGAGCACTCACTGCTTCAAATCCGTTTCTACACCAGGTTGGAAGCAACAATTTGAATTCCTATTTCTAGCACTTGAATGCAAAAAGGGATGAAGAATTAGCTAATTTACTTTCCAGAAAGGATAAACATACAAAAATGGATAGTCCCTTTCTCTCTTGTGATGCTCCATTATTGGCTCAGATGTCAATCACAGGGAAGAAAGTAGACTCGGTGGCATGGGGATCAACAGTGTGCATATCACAGAAGACAGTAAAATCAGATCAAGAATTAGTGTCCCCTTAGTAAGTCATATTTCTTATGAGCCAATCCAACTGTAACCGGGCTCCTTCATCAACCCGGTTCTCTTTGACAATTCTCTCATAGTAGCAGCTTCTTCCCATAAACCTGCAGCAGCACATATATTTGATAGAAGCACGAAAACTGATGGATTATTTTGTTCACGCTCAAGAAGGAGCTCAGCAATGATTCTTCCAAGCCTTAAATTACCATGAGCAGCACATGCACTAAACAATGCCCACCAGATACCAGAATGTGCTTGAGTATGCTGGCTAATCATGAGTCTCTCTGCCTCATCAAGATAACCTGCTCTTCCAAGAAGGTCAAGCAAACAAGATAAATGTTCTTCTGCAGGAGCAAAACCATGATCACTCACCATCGAGTCAAATATCCTAGTACCATCATTGACTAAACCTGCATGGCTGCAAGCAGAAAGAACAGCAGTAAAAGTGGCCTGATCAGGTTTGACTGTACCTACATCTTGCATTGCCTTGAAACAACTGACAGCTTCATTTCCTTTTCCATGCTGTGCATATGCAGAGATCAGGGCATTCCAAGAAACTGTATCTTTTTCAATCAACTCATTAAACACTCTCAAAGAACAATTTAAATCGCCACATTTTGCATACATTGTGATTAGTGCATTACCCAAAGATGTTGATAGCAAATTAGATCTTGTGATGTAACCATGAACTTGTTTCCCATGTCTTAAGGATGAAACGCTAGCACAAATGCTCAAAGCAATGCTCAGGGTATATACATCTGGCCTGAGTTCAGACATTAGCAATTCAGAAAATAGCTCTAATCCCTGCACTGGAAAGCCATTTAAGAGGAAACCAGATATAATAATATTCCAGGTGATTGTATTTTTGGGAGACATGTTCTCAAATATTTGGTAAGCTTGCTTTATTCTCTCATATTTTGCATACGCAGAAACCAAAGCATTAGAAACTTGGATATTTGAGATGATCCCAGATCTAAGTACAAGGGAATGGATCGTCTCTACTATTTTTAGAAACTCTGAGCTTCCCAGTAAACTTCCAAAAGTAAACTCATCTGGTTGGATTCCTCCTCTCCGCATTTTTAGATAGGTCAAGATTGCTGATCTACCCAGATTCCTTTGAGCATAGCTAGATAGCATGGTATTCCAAGAGACAAGATCTTTTTCTTCCAATCTCTCAAAAACCATGCGAGCTGCATCTAAATCCTCACAGGTTGAATACATGGTTATTGCCGCATTGCTCACTGAAGTAAACGTTTCAAACCCAGTCTTGATGGCTTGGGCATGTATTTGACATCCAACTGTAGCACATAAACATGCGCTCAAGACACTGACCAAAGTCACTTCACTAGGTCTAAGAGAAGTATCTAGCATCTCCCTAAACATCGTGAAGGCCTCTCCAACTCTTCCTACACTTGCCAAACCATCAATCATTACATTATAACTAATAAGATCACAAACATAATAATCTTTTGCTTCTTCGAAAACCATACAGGCGTCCACAACATTTCCACAGTTAAAATACATAGTAATAAGAGCATTAACCACAGAAACTCTAAACAAAAACCGGGTTTTAATCACCAATGTATGGACTTGCCTGCCGAACTCCTCTAACCCCACATCACACATGCTTAACACACTTGCAAAGCTATAGTTATCATGCCTAAAATTCAATTTATGCATTTCTCTAAATAACCTAATACCAATATCTTTATAACCATTTTCCACACACCCAGTAATCATGGCATTATACATAGCCAAGTCCCGGTTACGCATTTTGTCAAACACTTGACAAGCATATGCAATATGACCCATCTTCGTACATGCCGACAAAAAAGTTGTCCAAGAATAAACATCAGGTTTCTCTATTTCACAAAATACCCTTTTAATAGAAGCAAAATTTTGCGTGTTTTTATAGAGTGCAAGGATTGTATTTGCTACGTGGGGATAAACTTTAAGGCCGGTGCGAATAACTAATGAGTGGAGTTGATTACCAAAGCAAGAGTTGCGGAGATTTGCGCAAGCATTGAGGGTTGTAGAGAGAGTGTATTCATCTGGTTTAAGGTGATGGGTAGAGTGAATTTGTAGGAACAGATGAATGGCATCTTCATAATGGCTTGAACGAGTCAAGTTTGCAAGTGAAGCATTGAGTTTGACGAGCAGCTGTTTAGTAGTGTTTCCTGCTATGGTGGCCGTTATTGGTCCATTGCAACATTTGAACTGTATCATCCGTTAGTACTAGTGGTAGGATGGGAAGCTTGTTAATACATTCATTTTCTGTTTTCAAAGTTAATTTGTAGCTTTCACCAAATGGTTTGTAACGGATTATAAGGCTATCATCTATGTGACAAATAGATTGTATTTAAAATATACATGTAACAATTTTTTAGGTAGAGTAGTACATTCATACAATAAATCTCCTCACATACTGTGACTATATATAAAAAACAAAATGAAAGAATTAAGATTTCCTTATTCCGTTTAATTGGTGCAATCAAACAAAGGAATTGTCTTGATCTTAACTATCTCAGTTATTTCCATTGTCCTAAGGTAGCAAAATCCAAACTTGGGTATCTATATAAATCCTTCAAAAAAGAAAATCATCGAAACAATAGATTCGGTGTTGTATATACTTGTGTCCTCAAAATCACCATCGCTTTCATCAATCCATCTTTACTTCAAAATCTTCTTCTTCATATCATTCTTTAAACTTATAAAGTTGGTAGAATGTTTATGCTAATTACGGCAACAAATGTCGTTTTTCTTGTCTGGAAGTTTTATTGGTAAATGATTATCCGTTTCACTTGACTTTGTTAACTACTGGAGAAACATGTAATATGACGATGCTAGAAATTAGAATGGTTCCCAATCGATCGCTTTCAATACGAACGACAAGCCGACATGCCGTCTGGTGAACTTTTCACCTAGACAACATTGTCCGTTTGCAATAACGCAAGGGATCATTCCAAGGCGAAATCCAAACCCGCCCACATCAGCACAACAGGCCCCACATATCCAACGTTACAACAAGCTCACTTGCACTCAGCATATATACCGTTTTGCTCTTGCGAAAATATGTAAGAGAGTAAAAGTGGGAATATCACCTGTCGAGATTCTTGGCTCCACTCTTCCAAATTCAGTCAAGACCACACTGAACTTTCATAAGTCAGTTGCTGTGAGAGAAAATATCATGAAAATGATTATATGCTGTGGCGATTCAATGGAAGATGAAGAGAAAGGCAAGAAAATGGAAAGTAAAGATCAAGAAGATCAAACAGAAACATCGAAGCTCGGCTGGTTCTGGTCAATGGTACTATTTGTATTTGCAACCATTGTTCTAGCTATGAGTGTTATAACAATATTAAAACATTTTGATTACCTCAAGAAAGCTCGGCATCCACATCATCCCCCAGAAATCGTCGAAAAATATGCCACTGCTCTTGAAATTGCTTTGCAGTTTTTTGACGTGCAAAAATGTATGTTACTTTCATTCTCTTTTATATATATCTGTACTCTATTTGTATATTGATAACCTAAGCAAAAACATTGATTGATGTTATATCAGTAACGTAATTAGTGTTCTTTCTGTTGCACTTCAGCTGGTAAGTTGGAGAATAATAGGATTGCCTGGAGAGGGGACTCAGCATTACATGATGGGAGTGAAGAGAATTTGGATTTGTCAAAAGGGTTATATGATGCTGGGGATTTGATGAAGTTTGGATTTCCAATGGCTTTCACTGCAACGGTGTTGTCGTGGGCGATTCTTGAATATGGGGACCGTATGAATACAGTAAAACAACTTGGGCACGCTCGGGGGTCCCTTAAGTGGATCACTGATTATCTCATCAATGCACATCCTTCGCCAAATGTGCTCTATATTCAGGTAACGGGTAACCTGGCAATTGATTATTTTTCACTTTGAAATTATGATCACTTGGTGTTAAGGGAAAAAAATCCAGATAAAAGATAATTTTTTAGAAAATAATACAATAAGTTTTTTTGGGTATGAATGATATGGTCTGCCAATATGTTCAAAGACCTTGTGTAATTACTACCAATTTTTAGGGTTAACTTTCCAAGCACTTTTACAATTACTGAACTCTGTTCTTGAAGTTGAAGGTCCAATAAAGTTCTGTGATCAAAATTCAATTTGCCTAACTAGTATTGTACATGTTCAACTGAATGAACTAGAGGAGTTTAATTCCTGTGTGGTACAAGGTGGGTGATCCTGAGTTGGACCACAATTGTTGGGAAAGACCTGAAACCATGTCAGAGACTAGACCTCTCACACAGATTAACACATCTTTCCCGGGAACAGAGGTTGCAGCAGAAACTGCAGCAGCAATGGCCTCAGCATCTTTGGTCTTCAAGAAGATTAACTCCACATACTCTAATCTGCTCCTTATTCATGCCCAGGAGCTATTTACTTTTGCTGATAAGTTTAGAGGTTCTTACAGCATCAGTGTGCCCCAAGTGCAGAAGTACTACAACTCTACAGGATATGGAGATGAACTCTTGTGGGCAGCTTCTTGGCTCTATCATGCAACTGGAGATCGATCATATCTCGAATATGTAACGGAGATAAACGGGCAACGATTCTCTAACTGGGGAAATCCCAGTTGGTTTAGCTGGGATGACAAGCATTCTGGATTACAGGTATGTATAAGCTGACCTCGTATGTGTGTAATACAGCAATTCTACTGTTTCATTCTTCTCATTTTTTCTTTTCAATTTTGGAGCAGGTTTTGTTATCAAGAATAAATTTATTTGGTGCAAAAGAGCTCTCAGACACACAGAATCTAGACCTTCAGATGTATAGGAGAACTGCTGAGTCCATCATATGTGGGCTTCTACCAGATTCACCAACAGCTACTTCTAGCAGAACAGACGGTAATATTCTTCCCAGATATATATGTTTTGTGTTGAGAAACAAACACCTTCTATTTATTAAATCAACACCTGTACATTGTATAGTACTAGTAGTCCCCTGAGAGTTTCACTTGTCTCTGCCACTCACACACTTTTTCAATTGTGTTTTGTGCACACTTATGCATTCTCATGACATGTACTTATAGATGATTGAATTCAGTTTGCAACCGACTTTCCTGCATTTCTATAATTTTAGAATATTCTAATATGTTGGTTTACATGCATCTCAATGTTTCTTGAAAGTTAGTTGAAAGGAGTCCAAGAAAATTATGAATAAAAAATGCGGTGATAAAAAATTATTTTAACACTCCTCTCAGTATTGATTCTTGTAATTCTTATTTTTGATCGTCTAACCATATCGAATTATTCTTATAATTTCGTGCACTTGATAGTGAAAAGTCTTTCTATAAATAAATTTGCTATTTGCTCTTCTGTGCGAATGGGAACCATCTTGATATCTCTTTGTAGTACCCTCTTTCGGATATAATGGTATTGTACTTCGATGTGTTTGGTTTTTTTATGGAGTACTAGATTTTTTGCTAGTTTGACAGTAGATTGATTATCTCAATATAGCTGTATAGCATATTTAGTTGGTTGATGTAGATCCTCCAATAGTTAAACCAACCACGTGCTTTCTTTAGTGGCCATCGCTACATCTCAATATTCTGCTTTAACTGTTGATAATGATAGTTTAGGTTGTCTCTTGCTACACCAGGAAATTGGTCCCAATCATAGTTTATGCATGTAACCCATTGTTGATTGACGTGTGTGAGGATCATAGCATAATTAGCATCACAATATTCGGCTATTTACAAGCTTGATCTCTTTCGTAAAAGAGATCGTAATCAATTGTTTCTTAACGTATCGAAGGATTCGTTGCACTGCTCCAAGCTGTAATTTCCTGGGGTTTTGCATGAACCGACACATCACTCCAACTGTAAACGTGACCTCGATAGTGTCAAATAAATCATGCTTCATCTAATTGCTGATACATAGTGATGTCTTCTAAGTTTTTTCTTTCATTAGCATAAAACTTGACGTTTGATTCCATTGGCGTTGATATTGGTTTGCATTCTGTCATCCCGAGTTTTTGCAATAAGTTCTTTGTATATTTCTCTTGGCAAAGGAATATTCCTTCTTTCTTCTAATCAACTTCAAGCCCAAAAAAGTGATTTAAGTTCTCCAAGCTCCTTCATCTAGAATTAGACTAATAACTAAATCATCTATGGTGATTATTAGATTATCTACGTAACTAGTATAATTACTAGTTTACCTCCACATTCTTTGACAAACAAGCTCAAGCCGGCATCTACAAAAGAATAACCACTTTGAATCAAGAATTCACCTATCTCACCGTACTAAGCTCTTGGTAATTGTTTTAATCTATAAATAGCTTTGTGAAGCTTACAAACATATTCTGGGTGAGTGTGACTATCAAATCCTTTCAGTTGATTCATGTATATATCTCAATCAATTTCTCAATGCAATAAAACATTCTTTACATCTAGTTGCCAAAGTTTTCATGATTTGGTTGTCGCTGGTGCCAACAAGACATGAATAATTATTATCTTTGCCTATTAGTATTTAATAAATTGAATGTAGATTACTTGCTTTAGAAAATTTGAAACCTGAATAAAAGAAGATGAAAGATGGGAATTCTATATCTATTGAAAACTGGAAGCTTACATTTAAAGAACAAACAGAGATCATGATCCTAGAATTATGCCATGACTCAATCCATAATACACGACAAAATAACTACCACATAAAACATAGGAAACACAACATTGAATAACTATTTAAATTAAAACATAAATAATATGCAAGCTTATTTACAGTCCTAAGCAACTAGTTAACACTCCTCTTTTCATTTGGAGATGCAAACTCCATGTTTTTGTCTTAAAAACTCAAACTTTTTACCTAGTAGAGGCTTAGTGAAGATATCCACTTGATCTTTAGTCTTGCAGGAGAGTAGGGTCACGGTCACATCTCCATTCTTTTGCACTTCTCTTAAGAAGAACAACTTAATATTAAAGTGCTTAGTCTTTCAATGAAATACTGGATTATGAGACATGGCAATTACTGCTTGATTGTCCGCAAAGATCTTGTGCTTCCTTCTTACACAAAATACAAGTCGATCACTCAGAATCTTTTTTAGCCAAATGGCTTGATTTATTGATGCAATTGTTGCTACAAACTCTGCTTTTGCAATTGATTGTGCAGCAATCTCCTGTTTTTTTGAGCTCCAGGAAAAAACACCTGAACCAAGACTAAAGTAATACCCAGATGTGTTTTTCATGTCATCAACTGAACTTGCCTAGTCATTATCTCAGAAACCAAGCAGATTAAAGTTGATTGTTACCTCAATATATCTTACACTCTTTTTTGCAACCTGTATATGTATTTCACTTGCAATGCATAAATCAAGACAAGATACTTACAACACTTAGAATATCAGGCCTAATTTCTGTCCAGTACATCAAACATCCTATCAAACCTATAAAATAAGCTTCATCTACAATTGATGTTCTATCTTCTTTGATCAGCTTTTCCTTTTAATTCATGAGAGTATCCATACCCTTGCAATCTTCCATTTGAGACTTCTTAAGAATTTCTCTTGCATATTTCTTGCGGCAAATTAACACTTCATTTTGACTCGGTTTTATTTCTATTCTGAAAAAGTAAGTCATCAAGTTAAGGTTTGTCATCTCAAAGGCTTTCTTCATCTCCATCTTAAATTTATCAATCTAATTTGCAATGCATCCTGTCACTAAAAGATCATCTACATAGAGAGAGATAATAATAATGTCAACACCATCATACTTGATATAGAGAGTGAATTCAGACAGGCTTTTCTTAAAGCCTAAACCAATCATGTGATTATCTATTCTACTATACCATGCCCTTGATGCTTGCTTTAGGCCGTAAAGTGCCTTTTTTAATAAATAAACTTTGTCTTGTTTTTCCTTTTTCACAAAGCCTTCAGGTTGCTTAACATAAATCTCTTCTTACATAAATTCGATAAGATATGTTAACTTGACATCTAGCTCACTTTTCAATTTTTTTATACTACATGAGCAAGAAGTAGTCTGATTGTGTCAAGCTTAGCCATAGGTACAAATGTTTATGAGTAATCAACTCCCAAAACTTCAGCATATCCCTTGACTACAAGTCTTGCTTTATGTTTATTAATAGAGCCATCAGGATTTAATTTTGTTCTAAACACCCAGTTAACTCCAATTATTTTTCTGTCTTGTGGTTTATTTACAAGCTCCCATGTATTATTTCTTATGATCATGAGCAGCTCCTCCTACATTGTAATCATCCATTTTCTATCCAATTTTGCTTCTTCATACCTTACAGGCTTACACACAGCAACATTACATCTTTGGTAAATATCCTAGAGCTGTTTAGTGCTTCTAATTGGAGTATCATCTTCAGTCTCATTTTACCACAAGTTATAAGACTGATCCTTGAGAGTTCTATCAGGTTGGATGATCTTGAAGTCACTTTGATTCCCCTTTTTTGAACTCTCCCAATTCCATTGTTCAGTTTCAACAAAATGAACATCTTTGGTAATTATTATTTTATCAGATTTTGGCTAAAAGACTTTGTAAGCCTTTGATATTATACTGTATCCTACAAAGATGCCAAGAACATCCCTTTTATCAAGTTTATCATGCTTGACCTATGGAACATAGGTAAAGTATAGACAATCAAATATTTTAAGAAAGTTTAAAGAGGGTTTATACCTATACCATGCTTCAAAGGGTTTTTTATCCTTGACTGCTTTGGTGAAGAGTCTGTTTTGTAGAAATACTACTGTGTTGATAGCTTTGGCCTAAAAATTTTGGGGTAAATTCTTCTCATGCAACAACCATCTTGTCGTGTCTATGATGTATCTATTTATTCTTTCACTTACTCTATTTTACTATGGAGTATATAGAACAGTAAGTTGCTGTTCAATACCTGCTTTCTCATAAAACATATTAAATTTTTCAGGGGTGTACTCCTTCCCATTGTCTGATCTTAGAGTTTGGATTTTGCAGCCACTTTGATTCTCAATTTTTTTTTTTGCAGTTCTAAAAGATTCCAGTAACTTCTGATTTGCTTTTTAGAAAATAAATCCAACACATCCTTGTTAAATCATCAATGAAAATAATGCAATAGAAGTTACCTTTTAGAGATGGTATTCTTTGAGACACTGCTAAGTCAGTGTGTATGAGCTACAACTTGCGTAAACTCTCCAAGTTGCTTTAAGAAATGGCTGTCTGCTTTGCTTTCCATAATGAAATGCTTGGCAGTTTGGAGGATTTTCATCTAAAGCAGGTAATTCTCTGGCCATATGTTTCTTTTGTATCAAAAGCAATTGTTGGTGATGATAATAACCAAGTCGTTTGTGTCAGACTTCGGTGGCACTTTTCATGGTTGAGAAAGCTATTTGTTTCTCTTCCATTGGATCAATTGAAAGCTTTTGCTTCTCATTTTCACTTTAAACAGTTCTTACCCAAAAATATCTTTAATAAGGCAATATTTGCTTTTAAAAATTATCTTAAAACCCTTTTCAAGAGACCAACACTTAATAAGTTTTGATCAATTTTAGAGATATAGAGGACATTTGCAATAGTCTTTGTGCCTGGCAACTTGTGATTACTATAGTCCCTTTTCCTTTCACTGCAATGTGCTTACCACTGCCAATTTTGACTTTGGTGATTTTTGTAGGCTCTAACTTCTTGAATAAATCCTTGTTATAAGTCATATGGTTGGTATAACTAAAAAGAGTGGTTTTTGATGGAAACAAATCAAATATTTGTAACCAAGAACTAAAACCAACAAAGGATCTATCAAATATATAAGTATGTCCTTCAATGTTTTAACAATTTTTCATGCAAAATCATTAACAAATGTTAGAAACTCGTACCAAATGAAATCAACCAGATAGTCACTCAGCTCCAAATGACCTCCAGGCGTATCCACGTACCGGATCGACAACAATGGTTCCGGTATAGGTTTTGGAAGACAACTTTACTTATCAAGCTTCCATAAGCTTGAATTTCATTTTCCTATACTTAGGAAAAGTGTTATCTATATCTATTGATGTCAAGAAACCATAGAAACCATTTTCATCTTTTCTTATTCTCTTTTTCCTCTCTTTTCTAGTTTTATTTAAAGCATAAATTCATTGTTTCAAAAACCACTATTGATGAATATCAAAGGAAGATAAAGAAGAAGAAGAAAATAGCAAACCCCCTGTTCTGTTTTTTCGTCCCGTATCTCCTCAACAAAAAGGGAAACAAATTTGTGTTTATTCTTTTTAATGCTTACCACATAGACGAATAAGATGGGCTAAGGGAGAATAAAAAAAAAACATTAAGTAGCCTTTCTTTCTTATACGGCTGGAAAGCAAAAACCAAAATAAAACACATATTCATTTCACAATCTCCCTTTGTCATGGTATATAGGTGGAAACCATTTAATAAAACAAATGAAATATTTTCATTCTTGCTTTACAGGTGGCTTCCATTAACTAAGACAAATGAACCACTTTCTTTTTAATTATCCAATAATAACAAAGCAAATATCAAACTTTCATTGGTGGATTTGTAATGCATTTAAAACAAAATAATATCAATTTTCATAATTAATTTAATAAGCATTAAGAAAAAGAAAAGGAAAAAGAATAATATTAATTATTATTATTACAAATATAATAATAATTCATAATAATAGTATGACAATTATATATATATATATATAATAGATTAATATGAATATATATGTATATATATTATCAATTCTTTAATTAATAATTAAAGAATTAATCAATTATTAAATAATAATTATTTAATTATTAATAAATAAATTTATTTATTAATATATATCATATTATATTTATCTTTTATTTGACCATAAATCACGTTTACAGTATTTTATAAAATTATCGGAATATCTCTTGACATACGGGTACTAGCGCATCATTACCGAGAGAATTTATTCTTTACTTTAAAGAATAAAATCGCCTACCGATCAATATATCAGAGCAATATAATTTTCATCAACATAAAATATCATTACTTAATTTAATGATATTTATTTTAACCATTGTCATCTACCGGTTATTGTGTGTGATATCCTAGGTTTATCGTGAACTAGACATAAGTCGATACAAACTCTTTCGCTTCCCTTTGGCATAACTCATTGCAGTCAAAGTTCTCAATGATTATGAGTGATCTCTAACAAGATATCATGACCCCTAGAACATAGAGAATATAATTTCGGATGAACCCATATAGTCGTACTTACATGCAATAAAATCCCTCTACTGTCGACTCCTGATCGAGTGCACGTCATAAAATCGTCAAATCTCTAACTCGATCATAGGTTCAGAAAATCAATTATAAACGGGATCCGTATATCTGAAAATTCATTTTCAGAAAGCACGTACTCTGGCCAAAGATTTCAATCCCCGTGTATGACATTCCTACATAGGATCTCAAGCTCAATAATCTGAGTCAGTAGATTCCATCTTAATCATCACCTGTTCTCATACAATAAAAACATATTACCATCAAACTTCTTTCACCAGGGGTGGCTAGCCCAGTGCGATATACACAAGTGAACGATGTACCTCACTGTAGATAGCAACCGTGATATCTCAGGTCAAAGGACTGGTGGTACACTAGTATGGCTGTGTGATAAATCATTGATTACGGATTATCGCTCATGTGATTAATCACGTTTGGTCATGTTCAATAATATGTTCACAAACATACTACCTATGTTTATACTCTTGTGACATGAGACTCGTCATCGAACTATTAACATCGCATACTAATCATTGATAGTAACAAAATATGTCGATCACGCAATGTCATTGTCCCCAATGACATTACCTCAATCGAAAATTTATTCGGATGTATTTAAATAATAGACTATGCTCTTATATCCACAACACATTGTGGATAGAGTCTTGACACATAATACATCACGAAATATTATTTTGTGTTATTACAATAATCATTAAAGCGCAACCAAAAAAATACAAAATAATAGTAAAATGTCATTTATAATTAATCGTAAATAATTTACAATTAATTACTACTATATATTTACTATAGATAATATACCTGACCCGTGTGACACAATTGGATTTAGGACATATCTCCAACAATAACCATTATTAATCAGCCAACACTCACTTGAAACATTACTTGAAAAACAGGTTACCATGAAGAGTTGATCCTCCTCTTCTTCATCAACAATCTGACCATCTGCTTCTTATTACTGACTTTGTTCTTGTAAATGATAGCTTCATGACCTAATTGATTGCATTTACTGCATCTAGCATCAGATCTTTTCCAACATTTAAAGGGTGGATGATCGTTCTTCCTACAGTGTTTGCAAGAAGGGTAGTTTTCCCTCGAGCTTACTGCTTTGCTTTTGTGATGGTTACTAGCTGAACGTTCTTCATTTATTGGTAGATTATTCTTGTTTTTTTTCTTCTTGACTTTTTCAGCATCTTGGTGCCTGGCTGGTAGGGCTCCCTCAACTGTACCATTTTACCTTATTAGTCTTCTTTACTCCTGTACCTACAAGGCATTTAATAGCTCTGCTAAGATAATCTTTGGCAGATCTTTAGTATTTTTTAAAGTCATAATTGTTACTTTATATCTTTCAAGCACAGTTATAAGGATTTTTTCAACAATTCTTGAATCAGAAAATGTGGATCGAAGTAGCCTTACCCTATTTGTAATGCTAAGAAGTTTGTCTGTGTAGTCTTTTATAGCTTTAGACTCCTTCATTTTTAGTAACTCAAATTCTCTTATTAAATTTAAGATTGGCATACCTCTTATTCTTTCATCACCTTTATATTCCCCCTTTTGAGATAATCCCATATAACTTTCATTGACTTAAGGGACATAACTCTGGTGAAAATAGTTAGTGATAAGATAGTAAACAAACATGCCTTTGCCTTTGATTTTTTTTGTTTTCCTTTTCTTGTGAGTTTTGATCTGAGCCATGGTTGGATTGTTTGGCAAAGGAGGAACTTCATAATTGTCTTCCACTGCTTCCTAAAGATCCAAAGCATCCAAGTAGGTCTCCATTCTCACAGCCCAAATTTGGTAACTGTCTTCATCGAAAACGAGAGGACAGATTGATGAAAAGCTAGTTTTTGCTTCCATTTGTTGATTTCACTCAAGTTGATTCAATCACAGATCCCTTAAGAAAAGTGCTTTGATACCAATTGTTAGTGTTTAATAAATTGAATGCAGATTACTTACTTTAAAAATTTGAAACCTGAATAACAGAAGATTCAAGATGGGAATTCTATATCTATTGAAAATTGGAAGCTTACATTTAAAGAAAAAACTTAGATCATGGTCCTAGAATTATGCCATGACTCAATCTATAACACACAACAAAATAACTATCATATAAAATATAGGAAACACAACATTGAATAACTACTTAAACTAAAACATAAATAATACGTGAGCTTATTTGCAGTCTTAAGCAACTAATTAACATTACCATAAAAGACTAAATGTTTCATCATAATCTAGTTCGTACTATTGTGAAAAACCTTAAGCTACTAACCGCACTTTGTATCTTTCTATTAAACCATCTGGACAAATCTTAATTTTGTAAACTCATTTACAAGATATGAGTTTTACACCCTGAGGTAGTGGTACTAAGTCTCAAGTTTGGATTTCTTTTAGTGCTTCAAACTCTTTCTCCATAGCTTTTCACCATTCATCCTTCTTGACAGCTTCTTCAAATGTTATTGGCTTCTTTTCTTTAATAATTATAACATTAGCATACTTTGGATTACGTTTTCGTTTCCTTTTTGATCTCCTAAGTTGTTGTTGTTGTTCATCCTTGCCATCAATTTTTTGTTGGCTTGGTCGAACCTTCTTAATGATTTTTAATATACTCCAATTTTCCAAGGACTCTCACCTAAACTTGGTGCTTCTTTATCTTTTTCATTTATAAGAGCTAGATTCTCTGCCATTTCTAATTTTGTGCCTTTTGCCATTGTGAACTTTTCTTATAAATTTTCTTCTATCATCCTTTGAGTATGGAAGAGTTACCTCCTATGGTGATCACCACGCAGATGCTTCACCAAATACTATATTTCTCGATATGTAAGATTGACTAGTTAGTGGATCACAACATCTCCACTGTTTTTTTCATTATTGTACCCCACAAATATGCACCAAATCACTTTCTTTTCAAGCTTGCTATGTAAGTCATCCAATATGAACACATTGCAAATGCAATCAAATACTCTAAAATAAATGACTATGGGCTTCATCTTCCAAAGCATCTGGATAGATGATATAAACTTAAGTCTTGCTTGTAGTAGTCATTGATCACATGCTCGGCTGTTCTCATATATTCTACCCAAAACCTAGAGGTGACAAACGGGTCGGGCCGATCCGGCACGGCTCATGAAAATAAGGTCCTCATGGGCTAACGTACCGGGTCCGATAAAAAAAATTAAGGCTCGGAATGAAGTACGGTCCAAAAGGGCCGTGCCATGCTATGTTCGTGGGCAAAAATATTAATTTAATAATATATTATTATTATTTTAATAATCGGATCGGACTTGGCACGGCCTATCACGGGCTTGTGCCGGCTCGGGCCCTCCACGGGCTCGTGCCGAGCCCGGCTCGTAGGCCTAATCTCTCTGTCCGGCACGATCCTTTTAATGAATCGAACCGTGCCAGGCTTTTACTGTTTACGGGTTAGGTCCGTGCCGGGCCGGACCGACCCGACTCATTTGCCACCTCTACCAAAACCTGTTTGGCACGTTTTGAATATGTAGCATGCTTTGACATATCTCTTTAAGATGGTATTTATTTCTTTTGGCTACCCTATTTCATTGTGGGATATATGCGCATGTCAGTTGTCTTTTAATTCCAGATTCTTTTAGATACTTGGAGAAATCTTTTAATGATACTTTCCTCTATTATTCGTTCCTAAGCATCTGATTTTCTTTTCAATCTTTCTTTCTATTTCTTTTTTAGCTCTTTAAACTTGGTTAAAGTATCAGATTTTCCTTTCATAAAATAAACCTGTATGTGTCATAATCATTAATAAGTGTAACCATATATCGCATACCTTCAATTAATGGTTGTTTCACTAGACCGAATATGTCCGAGTGCACAAGCTTCAATGACTCCTTGGCTCTATAACTTGACTCTTCGTATGGTAATTACCGTATTAATAGCCGGGACAAACAATATCTCCTTGAATTTGGAGTTGGGGAAGACTTTTAAGCATGGACTTATTCGTCATTATATTCAACTTGTGATAACTAAAATGTTCAAGACGTGCATGCCAGGATGGAATAATGCGAAATTAATCTAAAATACATAGAAGATGACGTTTTATTTGATCTCTTCATATTATTCGTAAATCAGGATTCGTTACAGAAATCCTGGTCTCACGTCAAACTTGAAATGCTGCCTTAGTTGTACGTAGATCCCTCTTTATAAATATACTGACATATCCATTAATTAGGTGAGTAATTGAAATCATACTTCCTAGGGAAACCATTTTGATATTGTTACATAATTGAAAATTTTGCGCACCATGGAGAAATATAAAATCAACCGGAAGATAATTGAGGCTTGTGATAATGTAATCTAAGAATATTTTCTTAAAAGCCTTTTTGAGGAGCATTCAGCCGTTTGTCATCAAAAGAACAAGTACAAAATGGGAAATATTACTTTATTAATTCTTATTTTGTTGGCGTTGCATGCAACATTAGTCACTAGATTCCACTGTTTACAACTGAATTTAAATTTAAAACACAAGAAAATCGTATTTTTATCTTTTGTTTGCTTGATTGGATATTGAATGACTGATTTCTGAGTTTAGTGACCTGAAGTGAAAAATTAAAAAAAAAAACATATTTATCTCAATACAGGTGGTCTGATATGGGTTGTAGAATGGAACAGTCTTCAGCATCCCGTCGCTTCTGCATTCCTTGCCGTTCTTTATAGTGATTATATGCTTACATCCAGAACTGAAACTTTATATTGCAGTGGGAAAACTTACCAGCCACATGATCTTCGCAAGTTCGCCATTTCACAGGTAAGCATTTTATATTCTTAACTAGGGGAGATTAATAAACTGGAATTATCATTGAAAATTAATATTCGAAATTTGAATTTCCAGATCAACGTAGCTGCAGCATTGCATTCTAATTGTCAGTATGTTCTTTAATTTTTTCTCCAGATATTAGCATACTAAACAAAAACTCTCTAGTTAATAAAAAATATTTAGTGCTCCTCAATCACAAAGTTCAGCTACACAAATCATGCAAATTTAATTGATGGAAACATTTTTCCACTGAGAACCTCACCTGCTTATTTGTTGATAATCAGTTCAAGTTGTCTCCAAGAACAACTTAACATATACAAAAAACAGGGTATATTTTAGCTACTCTGTTTACCCCTTATGATTGTAAATTCTTTCAGGCTGATTACTTGTTGGGAAAAAATCCAATGAAGATGAGCTATCTTGTTGGATACGGAGGCAACTACCCTTTACATGTACACCATAGGGGATCTTCAATTCCAGCTTCTGCTGAGACGGGTTGCAAAGACGGGTTCAAGTGGCTTGACTCCAAATTTCCCAATCCGAATGTAGCCAATGGAGCTCTAGTTGGCGGCCCTTTCTTAAACGAATCATACATTGATTCTCGAAACAACATAATGCAATGTGAACCCACCACTTATAATAGTGCACTTCTTGTTGGTCTCCTTTCCGGCTTGGTCAACAGTTCTCCGATGGTTAAATCTTATTTATAGAACAGTATTTGTTACAGTATGGAAGTATCGAGAAGAAGGATGGAAAAGAAGAAGAATTGAAGACTTCAGTTTTCTATTCTGTTATTTTGTTTTATCCTTTGTACAAAACAATGTATGTATATACACATGTAATAAAGCTAAATAAATAATTATATTTACATATCATCAGTTCACATCAGCATATTTCTTAGCTATGAAACTCCCCCTCAAGATGGCTTGTAAATATCCTTGACAGCCATCTTGGACAATAGACAAAGCAACCGAGAAGAAGGCAATGCCTTGGTGAGCAAGTCTGCAAGCTGAAGATGAGATTGAATTGACATGAGTTTGATGAAACCTACTGTATATGGTTTGAATAGTTGCTTCTGCAATGCCATAGTGAAGATGTTATTCCATCCTTTCTAAGTATTAAGCAAGTGTATCACATTTGAATAGGTTCTTCTGCAATCCCTAGGTGAAGATGCTATTCCATTGTGAGTAAGCTTTAAAATTCCCCTAGAACAAATCTACCCATGCATCAATAAAAATGGTTTCCTAATGTCAAAACAATTAGGAATAATCATGAATAGCCTCATTAATGCCAAGTTGTTGATTTCTTTTATATAATTTTTTTTTTCTCTCCATCTTTTTTTTCACTAATTGATTGGTATATATTTACCGTAATGACTCTTCTTCTCTACAGATTGATTTTAAGGTTTAATTACATCTATGTTTGGAAAATCCATTTTACCACTTGTATACCAGCTGCCACATCCTAAATATCATTTTTAGTATCATTAAGGAGAAATAAAAATGATATAAATATGAAAATAAAATGAAATTTTGTACAAATTGAAGTTGATGATATAGCAGCACTAGTGTGCAAACAAAATTTGCTAAGTGTCTTGCTGAGAGTAGTATTACTTGTAATAGTGTTTTAAATAGTCAATATTGAATCCAATTTTTCTTCACAACCAATGCAATGGCTCATAATTCTTGGAAATTTGAAATATTATTTTGCTCAGTGGGAATGTAATGTGCCAGCAATTAATTTTTAGGTACAGCTCTCTCGCGGTTAATTTCGGCTAATATGAACCTCAATAAACAACCTACTTAATGGCTAATTAGAATGTTAATGGCGTGATCATTCTGAGGGCCTGCAAAATAAAGAGTACTAATATGCTGAATTATTAACTGCTTTCGTTTCTCCAGGATGCTTGGCCTGTGATGGTTCACTAATAGCTAACTTCACGCTTGCACACTCCCTATGCCACCATATTTGGAGCTCTTTCTGCATATGGGATTTATGGAGCAACACAATTCATACAAGAGAAGGTGTAATTTTTTCTCTTACTTTTGAGATTGTTGGGAACATTCAAATATATCAACTGTATTTGTGCATACAAGGTAAATGATACTTGAAGAATTTCGGCATATTTATACGGCTATTGGTACCATATCTCTCCTATTATTGGCACTGAAAATCAAGGAAAGCATCTATGCACAATCATATCTAAATAGCATATATGCTCATTTTATCAGAACTTGAACATTTATATAATATATGTAATCAAAATATTTCTACTACTGTCAATGTTTAAGAGATTTTTCACTTTGTTGGTATTGTTAATGGCACATTGTATTTTTTTCTGACACAAATTGTGAACTACTTTAATCGTCTTATTTGCAAACATTTTACACACCAAAATCTAATATAGACTAGTTTCCAATCTCACCTTATAGATTGTCCAGCTTTTCAATGGGAATTTATTTTGCTTTCTGTAAGGCAGCATCTATGTTTCTGTTGTATATCTTCGAGGATCCTTAGTTATTAGTTTCAGCATGGTAGTCAGTCTCATCATAGATCTCCTCCTATTTGAACAAAATTATTGGGCATAAATTCTTTGAGAGTCAACCAGAATAAAATTTCATGGAAGAAATTGTTGCACATACTTGTAACAGCTCTTCAATGACATCTTCTAGTGTTATAATGCCAATAGCTTCACACTCTCCAGTTGTCATCAGTAGTGGGTCATCAGGGATATGCAGAACTTCAGAGTGCAAGTCCCTAGTCCATTTCTTGCTCTTTGAAGCTCCGCCATGGGACAAACTATTCTTCTTCTTGAGCGATCTCTTTGTCTTTAAACATTTTTCTTTGAGATGGCTTTCACCGTCAATGTCCACCTTCACATCTCTCTCTGAATTTATATTCTCATTTAACTATTGTAAATGGTTTTATTGGAAAGAAATATTGAGTAGGGGCAGCACATGAGGCATGCCACAGGAAAGAGTCAATGCTTACCTTCAGTTGCATGTTCTGTGTCACTTTGGTGCCTTACAACAACTGCCATATGGCTATGGCCTTTCTGAAACTCATTTAGTATGTCGTAAAGAGGCATTGTTTCAAAAACCCTGCACAGAAGCCATGTAAACACATTAATAGATCTCAACTTGACAATGTGAATAGGCTTTTTATTTTGGTTTATCATATAACTAGCTTTATCAATTAATGAAATTTTGTTGAAGCATAGTAACACATATCTTTGCCAAATAACTCATTATCAAATCTAGTATCTTTTCATTATTAGTGGTTCTTGTTGTTCAGAAATTTTGAAATAAAAGTGGGTGTTTACCAAGGACTTTGGCTGGTGTTCTTTTCAATTTAAGCTGAAGCAGAACCAAAAGAAAAAAACAGGCCTTCAATGGCATATTTGGTTTTAGGTGTTTAGGAATCTGGTGCCTTGATTATTATTTATTGCCAGTTAAATCTATTCACTAGTGAAAATATGTTAGGACAGACAAGTTATTTCGATAAATTCCATGATTGGGCTGTTGGCTGTTGTCAATTTCGTAGTATGAAGCTTTTCTGAATTCCAAAATTTTGACTGAGCAAATTCCATTTGAATCTGCTGAACTTTTCAATGATATATCTATTTTGATAATTAATTGTGCTTTCAAGTTTCTGCTGAAACATACTATTAGATTTTGATATCTGCCATCTGGTTTAGGTGCAGTTTTAGTTCAAGAAAGACATTACAGCAGGCAATAAGATTGCATCAACATACAAACAGATACGTGTATTATGTAGTCGTTCATGCATAAAAATGTGTAAGAAAGTCACACTATTGAGTTCCTTAAAAGTAAAATACCTGGGAATCCTGCGAATAGTGACATTTTTCACAGGCACCTCATCTTCTGGATGAATAGTTAATAGATTCTTCACCTACAATGTCAACAACACATTAGTAGATTTGTCATGAATTATATTATAATCACATGATAATAGAGCTTATATATTTTTTTATTGAGAAGAAAAACTCTCAAATTGCTGAAGCAACTTAACAAGTACTTACCAATATGATTCCTATTATGTTTGTTTGATGCTGATAATAAACTGGCACTCTGCTATGCCCTTTCTCCAATATCAATCTCATTAAATTGCTGCATAATGTCATTTCATATTATACATGTAATGCATCCTGTTCGGTTGTCTTTGCTAGAAAGCAGATTCGAAGTATCATTTTCTCCTTTCACCAATATTGATGGTTACCTGTCTAGTTTGGCATTAATATCAATTGCAAAGGTTTCAGATAGTGGCGTCATAGCATCTCTTACTATTTTCTCACTGAGTTCAAGTGCCCCTGTGATGATCATCGTCTCATCTCGCGTCAATTCTCCTCCTTTGCCAGCCTGCATAGCAGTCAATTAGTATGAATTAATTGCCTTCAACCATGGGATTCTGTTGAGTGGGAAAAGCAGATTTGCTGTAATACTATTGGGAAAACTTGAAAGAACAAATGTTTAGGATCTAATGAGATTGGTAAGCTTATAAATGATACCTCGTTACCATGGAAATCAACTAGTGTTTTCAACTCAGCTCTGCGAAAAAGTGCTTCATTTCCTTCCCCCAATAGAAGATCTAACAACTGGTAAAAAACACCACCAATAATCAATTCCTACAGTAGCATATATAGCATGTGAAATTGAAAACATTCATATGAATTTCACCTTGCTTATTGGATATGCAACAGGAAAGCAGATCCAGACAAGAATTCGAACGAACGGTGTCACTGTTGCTCCAATTGCCAGACCATAACGAGAACAAACAGCTTGTGGGATTATCTGCAAACAGAAGTAGAATTCTCAAGTGCTGGTCAACCAAAATAAAATAAAATTTAATCTACTCAATTACTAATCTAGATTCTAGCCAGTGTGACCTAAGCCCAAACTGAAACCAACCTCGCCGAACAGAAGTATCAAAGTCACTGATATAAGAATAGCACCCCAAGCTGTTACCAAGCTATCTAGAAATATGGGCAGGGCCTGACACAACAGAAAAATATTTCAAACATCGATTGCTTGTCGTCTCATAATATGTTTTTCAATAGGTTGTTTATAACAATTTCTTAGGGAATTACCTCCATGGCAGCAGAGTTGCAGATCAGTAGAGTGCAAAGCAACAAGTGCTGTCTTCTCACAACTGGCAGTATCTTTGCTTTTATGACAAATTATAATGAAAGTCTCAGACTAAATTGCAGAGTAAGCAATGGTAAATGAAGAGGAGAAAGTAAAGACTTACAAGCATGTTTACGATCAGTAGGTGTTCCAGACTTTGCAAGAACTTCCAGGTCGACAAGGCTCATTGACATGAGACCCAAAGTGAGACCAGACATCAACCCAGCAAACAAAACTAGCAGAGTCACGACAACTATGCGAATGAAGAATCCTGTCTCACAGCATTGGTACTCTACAGCCATTCACAATTTTCTTCTTCTTTGTCTGTCTCTCTGCCTTTCTTTCTCCTGTCCTATATGTTATCAAGGGCTAGCTTAACGAAGAATGATTGTAATAATGAACTTATTCGAGTTATGAAAATGATAGAATAAAATCTGATTCGAATCTTTTTCAACTGAAACATCTGGAACTTCACTTTTTCCTTCTTTAACCAGGCACTTGTTTGGAAAGGATAGACACACTGACCAAATTGACAAAGTGCACAGTGTCTCTATCTCTAATAATATTCTTTTTCAAGACTAAATAATATGCTTGAATTGAGTTGCCTGTCTGAACAAACTAACATAATTATAGACTTCGGTCCTCATTTTTTCAACTTTTACTGAGGATTCTTGTATGCCCGACTGATTGTACTTTATTTAAAATTTTAACTCTTATCTCACAACAATTATCCTACCATAATATCAAAAAACGTATGAATAAGTAATAATATAACAGTTATAGAGGTGCAATAGTCTTTCTAAAAAATAAATAAATCTCAAATCTCAACAATCATTTTATTAAACAAAAATCTCGTACGACCAGTCGCCACATGCTCTAAACCCCGTTTACTTCGATAGGGGATTCGACGGATCTAACCGGGTCGATTTATATAGTCCATTGTCAGATTGCCGGCCCACATACTGTGCTAGTCGATGTACCTTCCACTGTCTCAAAGTAGAGTCGTTCAACCGTAATTTCACTCTCTTTACAACAGTAAATTAACAAAGAAAAAATAAATTAATTTAGTTTTTATTTCTAATAAAATAATGAAAAATAAGTAAAAATAGCCACTGTTTAAAATTGACAATCAAAAATAACCAAAAAAAATAATAGCGTTGAAAGTCAGCTTTGACAAAGGATTTTGGACGAAATTACCCTTTTTTGTTTTCTTATGA
>JAVXUL010000020.1:6684141-6701755 GCA_035590515.1 Trichilia minutiflora
AGCTACATACAAACTTCTTCCAGAAAAATTTGTATCCTGCTTCAATCAAGACACTTGAGCAAGACATCTCTTCCTTCTCTTTGCCTCAATACTTACCATAACCTGTCCTTTATATTTAGCAAGCTAAGACAGTGAAGAAATTTACCAACTGCGACAGGTTTTGTCAACATATCTGCTGCATTGTCAGCAGTATGCACCTTCTACAACTTCATCCTTCCTTCTTCCAGGATTTCTCTAATGAAGTGCATTCTCACAATAATATGCTTGGTCCTGCCATGGTATACCTGATATTTTGATAGCTGTAATACACTTTGATTATCACACCAAAGTTCAGCAACTGCATCTCCAAGTTTCAACTCAACTATCATGCCCTACAGCCAAGTTGCTTCCTTCACTGCTTCTACAATTGCAACATACTCGACTTCTCTTGTTGACAAGGTGATTATGTGCTGCATTAAGGCTTTCTAGTTGATGGTACACCCTTGAAACTGAAAAATATAACCTGTAATAGATCTCCTTTTATCCACATCAGCTTCATAATCAACATCAACATAGCCTCTCAACATTTTAGTCTCCTTTGCATTTCTATGAAACACAAGACAACATTTTAAGCTTCCTTTTAGGTACCTCAGAATCCACCTGATAGCTTCCCAATATTTCTTGCCTAGATTGCCTAAGAACCTACTAACCACACTAACAGCAAGGGCAATGTCTGGCCGAGTACAAACCATTCCATACATCAAGTAGCCAACAACAATTGCATATGGTATTCTCTTCATCTGTACCTTCTCCTTTTCTGAAGTAGGATATTGCTACTTAGATAATTTGAAGTGTGCTGCCAATGGAACACTAACTGACTTAACTTTGTTCATCTGAAATCTTTCTAGTACTTTGGTGAGATATTTTTCTTGTGAATGACATATAACACCTTTAGCTTTATTCCTGAGTATATCAACACCAAGAATTCTTTTTGCAAGGCCTAAATCCTTCATCTCAAACTCTTCACCCAGCAATTTCTTTAGCTCTAGCAATCTACACATCCTTTTACTTACCAGTAGCATGTCATCCATATAGAGTAACAAGAATACCATATCTTCAATGTTGTGTCCTTGGTAGTATATACAACTATCATATTCACTCATTTGATAGCCAATCTTCTTCATAAACTAGTGGAACCTGATATTCTATTGTCTTAGTGATTGCTTGAGGCCATAAAGTGATTTTTCTAACAAACACACTTTATTGTCTGCTCCAGATTGTACAAATCCCTCTGATTATGTCATGAAGATCTGCTCATCAAGCTTTCCATGAAGAAAGGCTGCGGTGACATACATCTGTTCTAACTCTAAAGCATACACAGCAATAACAGCCAAGAGTAGTCTAATGGATTCATGCCTCACCACAGGAGAGAATATCTCTGAATAATCCACTCCTTTTTTTGTGTAAACCCTCTGGCCACCAACCTTGCTTTACACCTCAGGTTGCCATTTGATTCTTCTTTTCTTTTAAACAACCATTTGCAATCAACTAGCCTTCTATCATTTGGTTTATCTACAAGAACCCAAGTTTGGTTCTTCATTAGAGACTCCATTTCTTCACACATTGCATTATGCCACTTTTTTGCTTCCTGTCCTTTCAGTGTTTTCTCTACAGATCCTGGAATAGCTGAATCAATTTCTTCAGTAGCTAACAAAGCATATGCCATCAGGTCTGCATATCCATATCTGATTGGTGGCTTGATATTTCTCTTTTCTCTATCACGAACCAAATTGTAGTCAAGATTTCTAGCGTGAGGCATGTCAGCATGAACATCTGACATTTCTTCCTGATTTCCTCCACCTGCACTAGAAGTTTCTGGTTCCTCTCCTTGTGTAGAATTCTGGGCTTCCTTTGGTTCCAGCTCCACCTTGAAATGAACTCTCCTCTTTCCAGAATTTTTAGTCCCTTCTAGATGACTTTGAGCATTTTCAGCACCGACTCCTCCTCTAGAAATCTTACATCTCTGCTTATGATGCATCTTCTAACTATGCCATTATGGCACCACGGTTTTCAGCCTTTGACACCATCAGGGTATCCAATGAATACTCCTTTTACAGCATTGGTTTCTAGCTTTCCATGCTTAACATAAGCATAAGCTGTGCATCCAAATACCCTCAAGTGGCTGAGATTAGGAGTAGCACCAGACCAAACATACACATAAGCTGTGCATTCAAAGCTGAACATGGTGTTCTGTTGATTAAGTATACTGCTGTGTTGACAGCTTCTCCCCAAAAAAACTTTGATAAACCTGCACACAACAACATGCTCCTCACCTTCTCCAAGATAGTTTTGTTCAGTCTTTCAGCTACCCCATTCTGTTGAGGAGTGTAGCTGACTATCTTGTGCCACAATCCTACACTCCTTGCAATGCTTGTCAAATTCTGAATTGCAAGATTCTAGGCCATTGTTAGTTCTAAGTGCTTTTATCTTCTTTCCTTTTTTATTTTCAACCAGCTTCTGCCACTCTTTGAACTTCTCTAAGGCTTGATCTTTAGTCTTCAATATATGCACCCACAACTTCCTTGAGTAGTCATCTATGATGGTCAGAAAGTACCTGCCACCTCCCAATGAATTTGTCTGTGCAGGTCCCCAAATATTTGAGTGTATATAGTCAAGCACCTCGGCAGTTGTGTGTTGTGCTTGCTCAAATTTTGTTATGTGCAATTTGCCCATTACATAACATTCACAGAATTTGACCTCTCCATCTACAACTTCTCCCAGCAAACCCTTCTTCCTGAGCTCCTGCAAGTCTTTCTTCCCAGGATGTCCCAGCCTTTTGTGTCAAAGTATGAGTCTATCCTGTCCTCTGTTAATTCCAGCATTAATATCTTCTACAATCAGGTCACCATTAAGCACATACAAGCCTTGCTGTCTTCTGGCTTTCATGATTACAAGGGACCCTTTGCAAACTTTCATGGTTCTATTTTCAGCCTTAAATGAACACCTCAAAGACTCCAGCATACCCAGGGATACTAGGTTTCTTTTTAGTCCAGGAACATACCTAACATTTTGCAATTCCACAAGCACTCCACTGTCCATTCTAAACTTAATGGTTCCTATCCTTTTCACACTACAAGTCATATCATTTTCTAACAAGATCTTGCCTAAGTCTTGTAATTGTAATGTGGAAAAGGATGACTTACATGGGCACATGTGAAATGTGCAACTTGAATCCAAGATCCAAGACTCTGACCTCACTGCTGGTTCCTTGTCTGCCATGAGCACAAATACTTCTTTGAAGTTTGCTTCTGATATCATTGCTGTCTCTTCTTGCTTCTAAGCTAGTTTGAAAGTTTTCTGTTGCATTCTTTCAGGATAATTTCTTTTGAAATGTCCTTCTTTTCGGCAGTGAAAACATCTCAGTACTCTTCCTTTTGATCTTGATCTTGATTGCTTCCTCCCTTTCTGTTCCTTCTTTTCTGGTCTTCCTCTAACATGCAAGCCTTCACCTGAGTTGCCATCTTGTAGCTGGTTTCTTCTATTTAATTCTTTAGAACTTAATGAATTTTTAACATCATCCATTGATAAAGAAGACCTTTCATAGAGTAAGGTATCTATGAAATGCTCATAGGATGCTGGTAAGGATGTCAAGACCAATAGAGCTTGATCCTCATCTTCCACCTGCACATCAACATTCTCAAGATCAAGGATTAGTTTATTGAACCTGTCAACATGATCCTCTACCGAGCCTCTTTCCTCTAAACAGAAAGAAAACATTTGCTTCTTCAAGTATAATCTTTTGGCTATTGATTTGTGTTGGTATCTTTCTTCCAGCTTCAGCCAAATTCTCCTTGCTGATGTCTCTTTGGACACCTCCCTCAAAACCTTGTTAGAGAGTGAAAGAATCAAGGCATTCCTTGCCTTCCTCTGAATCTCCCTTAACTCAAAATCTGTAAAGTTTTTTCCTTAAATCTGAAAGCCTTCTTCTTCAAGGGCATAGTCCAGCCCTTCATGCTCTAAGAAAGTCTTCATCTTGAGTTTTCAAAGAGAGAAATCATTGTCTCCTGTAAACTTCTCCAGGCTGAATTTGGTAGTCACCATTTCTGTCACTGGTTTCTTGCTTCCTGCACAGTTTCTGGTTGCTACACTTCTCCTGATATATCTCCCTTCTTCTTCTCCTGATTGTGGCTCTGATACCATTTGTTGAAGTCAGCTTATCAATCTTGCAACCTCCAGCAAAAGAAGAATGACCAAGCAATATGCAAGTTTGCAGAAAATAGAAGCTTGCAGAAAACTTTTCCAGAAAACGCAAAACAACAACCAGCAAGCACACAAATGAAAAATGAAAGAAAGAAAAACACAAAAATACCAAGAATGCTTTTTGTATATATTTCCTAATGTTCAAGAAGATACAATTACAAGACCAAGAGCTGAATTTATAGAACCAGCCAGCTCACTCTCACTCGGCAGTAAGAAAACAAGAGCAAGAACTAAGAAGCTAACTAACCTTTCTAACTGAAATTTAAAAGCTTCCATTACAAAGACTCTTTTACCCTTTTCTTTATTTCTTAGCTGACTATCTCCTTCTTGGCTTCAATCCTCTCAAACTCATGTACATACAGCAATCAACGTATGATCATCATCTATCAGATGGATAGTTGAAAGAGCTAATACCTGGAACTGAGAAACCTTAAATTCCATGACTAGCATATCATGTCACTAGATTTGTGCCCGGTTTAATGTACTATGGCCTTCTTCAGAAAAAAATGTACCATTGTTGTTCTCTGAAATAGCATTTATTTTTAACATTATTTGTCACAGTTTATTCTCAGAAATGACATTTCTGTTTCATGTTTGAATACCAAAATGCACCGCTCATCTTGGTGGATTCGCTACTTTGTCCAGACAAGCGTAGAAAAAAAAGAACCTGCAATAAAGAAGTTTGAACAGGCAGCATCCAAGAAGTCATACAAGCCAAACTGTCAAGTTTTCCACCTCAAACCATTAAGATAAAAGATTCATTAGGTTTTTTCCTCACAATTTTTCATCATCTTAAATTAAGGAGGATCCCTCGAAAAGGGAAGAAAAATGCATTCATTCTAAACACTCAATGTTTTGTGGTTAAGTTTGATGAAAGAAAAAGGGTCATATCACCTTTGTTATGACATTAACAATATATAGTCAATATTTATTAATTTAATTGGTAGGTAATATTTTTGTTCTCATTTTGATGGCTGTATGTAGTTTCCATTTGGCATTTTGTGCTTTTGTTGTATCGGCAACTTTAGTAGGACTCCCGCACCTGTTTATCCGAAGCTGGTCAAGCAAAAAGAAGACAATGTATCCATTGTTACTAAATTCTTTTAAGACGCTTGGATATCTCCGTTGCAATTTGCACAATATATAAAATCATTTAAGACATCCAAACTTCACTCCTTTTTGGCTGAAAATTTACTATGCTATGGATAAATTGATTGCCCAACAAAAGTTTGAATGTTTTTTTCTTCCATCACGGTTGATGTCGTCAGTTTTAACGCAGCTACAGGAGTCATTTACTCCCTATCGTTCTTCTGTTGGCTAATTTTGTAAACTGCTAATTCTCCTACAGGAAAACAAAGGGGAAGTCGGATGCTAAGCATTGTCACCAATAATCCCCACAAGAGCACTGTCCGTTCTTGAAACAATGAAATCTATAGGTATCTCTGACAGTGATTTCCCTCTCAGCAATAGCTGACATAAATTTGATTGCATTGTGGCAATCACCACATATTCTCAGGTTCTTAATCACAAGTAAAGGCTCTCCATTTTCAGTTGAAAGCAGTCCGAAAGCAACTGCTAGCTTCTCACTATGATGTACTAAGTGCTTTTCCTTCACTCCATGACCAATCTCATCATCCTTAACCAAGGCCCATCTCACATCTGGCACATAGCCAGCTTGCTTCATTTTCCTAGACATCTCTTCCAGGTAATTTCGAATTTTCTTTATCATTGGGTGTGAACTATCTTCTGCCACAAACACATGTATCCTCTTCTTTATCTCAATCCAGCTACAACCTGGTTTCTTCTGCACTCCTCTATCACGCATCAGCTTTCTGATTGCAGCTACCTCATCCCATTTACCTGCACTAGCATAGATATTGGCAAGCATAACATATGGAAGAGCATTTGAAGGTTCCAGCTGAAGAAACTGGTTGGCTGCCGTCATTGCTAGCTCCATGTTTCTATGTATTCTACAGGCACCAAGCAGTGCAGCCCAACCAATGGTGCTGGGACTAACAGGCATTGACTCAATGAGTCTCTCAGCTTCATTGAGTTTGCCTGCTCGACTCAAAAGATCAATCAAGCATGAATAATGTTCTGCTTCTGGTTCAATTCCAAACTTCTCTTTCATCATATTAAAATACTTCCAACCTTGTTCAACTTTTCCTGTGTGTGCACATGCAGATAGGATGGATACGAAGGTTATACTTGTAGGGGGAATATTTGCATCCAACATCAGTTCAAAAAGACAAAATGATTCCATCTCAATCCCGTGTTGTGCGTAACCAGCAATCATTGAATTGAATGAGACAGTATTATGCTCTGGCATCCTATCATATAACCCTCTTGCATCTTGAAGGTTCCCACATTTTGAATACATAGCTACCAGGGCATTATTTACTGCAATCCGGTTTGAGGGAATCTCAGTTTTAATTGCTAATGCATGAATCTGCTTACCCTGCGAAGGAGATGACAAATTGGAGCATGCACTAATCACGCACACAAAGCTGCAATCATCAGGGCGGTAACCAAGCTGTTGCATCTTCCTAAAACAATAAAGAGCTTCTTCACTATACTCTTCATATTGTGAATACCCAGAAATCATCGTGTTCCAAAGAACCAAATCCGGCTCAGGAGTCTCCTCAAACACCTTTATACCATCTGTCATACCACCACTACATTTTGCATAAAAGTCGATCAAACCACTCCCTATGTGAGAATTTTGATGGAACCCCGTTTTGATCAACTTAGCATGAAACTGAATCCCTCCCAGCAAATCCTCCGAACACGTAAATGCAGTCAAAACACTGGCCAAAGTATACATATCAACATTCAAATTCATACGAACCATTTCTTGAAACATAGCTAACGCCTTTGGTCCTTCTCTATGCTGCCCGTATGCAACCACCATGGAATTCCAAGAAACCTCATCTCTAACCTCACCCATCTCAGAAAAGACACTTTTTGCCTCATCTAAAAACCCGTTTCTACTATAATACGTAAGAAGTGAATTATTCACCGCGGCATAATTAACAAAGCCGCAATGAACCGCAAAACAATGCAACTGTTTTATCAGACAAACATTGTCACAACAGGCAGTGATCAACCCAGATAACGTAAACCCATCCATGTCAAAACCTTTCTCTCTCATATCCTTAAACAAGATCAACGAGTTTCGACTTTCTCCGCGATCTGCGTAAGCTGAAATGAGCGTGTTATATGATACCAAATCTGGTTGCGGAATCTGACCGAACAGTTGGTGGGCATCGGCCATACGTGATTCTTTCGCATATGCTGCAAGAAGAACATTGAAGGAAAAGACGTTGGCGTCCTGGGTTTTGTTAAAGGCATGAAGAGCTGCAGTGAGGCAGCCGCATTTGGAGTAAAGGAGGATAAACTGATTGGAGAGATAGGTGGAAGAAGGTATAAGATTTTTGAGATAAAGTGCATGGAGGGATTTGCCAGTTAAGATATCTCTTTGAGCTATGCATGTTTTCAAAAGTCGGCTGAAGGTTTGGAGAGTCCATGAGATTTGATTCATCAAGTTTTCATGACTTAAAAGACAATGGCCCCCTTTTTTACGCGTTTGGCTAGATTACCATTTCCTAATAAGATTTTTATACCTGCTCAACTAACCTATAATGGGCTTAAGTATGGGCTGCTTGATGATTTGAAATATGGTCATTTTCAAAATTCGACATGTTCTATAATGTAATTTAAAACACATAAATTAAATTGTTTTCACTTTGAGAACACAAAATTACAATTTGAAAATAAAAAAAAAAACATACATATTGAGTACTAGAAATAGTTTTATATTCATTTTACCTTTAAAAAATTTACATCTAGAGTCAAATTTTGTCCTTCTACAGATTTTTATTTCATGTGTTATTGTTCTTTACATTTGTCTTTCAACCTGATCTTATACTCTTTAACTCATCTTCTATGGACAAACCTAGCAGAGGAACTTTTGAATTTTGGGAGACTAAATTTTCGTCAGTATTTACCTTAAACGCAAACTAATATTCTCCTCAATATTTGCATGCTGAAGTTAATGTTCTTTCTTTCACTTTGTTCATCATTGCACTCGCAAGTGCTCCCCTCTAAAGCGAAACATGTCGGAATTTTAAAATTCTACAAATTATTAATATACAACAAAATAAACAAGATCCATCCCCAATACAAACTCACAAAAATTCAAGTTATTGTGATCCTCAAACCTGAAATTTCGCTTACTAGTCTGTGGTTGGCTGCAAAGAATAAAGAAAGAAAGAGAACCAAGAGAGAACGAACTAAAAAGAAGAAGAAGAAGAAGAAGTGCAAATGAGAGAATTTACTACTATCTATCTTATGTTAACAGTACTGAGTTCAATGTGTTAACTTCATGGGTGTGATTAAGGATATCATCTCATGTAATAACCAAATTAAAAGACCTATCTCATATAAGTAATAGAATAAATATATTAAGATCATATTTGTCCAAATTATATCACTATAATAAGTGTATCAAAGTGACTTAATATAACCTAATGTAATCACAATAAATATAAATTTAGGGATATGATCCAATATAATTGATATTTGTTAAGTGTTAATCTAATTTAATAATAAAAATATATGAATGAGTCCACTAAATATAAGAAATGAATATAACAAAAATCTCATATAATTTTTATTTCTCAAATTTAAATGTTAAGTTCAACTTCCCTTTTACATTATCATCATCATTATCATAATAAAAGACACGTGCCATTATCTTTTAAATGTTTTAAATTGATTTTTATTTGTCTTTTTGTTTTCAAAACTAAAACTATAAATCAAGCAAAACGTTTGATTTTTATAAAATAAAGTATTGAATGTTTTCTGGTAATTGATAGATTTGATTTTTTTTTTCCCACCCCTAATCATACGAGCGTAACTAGATAAGAAAGGAGTAAGTTGTCAATGAAATTTGTTGTCCGTTTTTTTTTTTTTATCTCAACCGTTTTAATCTTAATATGATTTAAATTATACTAAAAATTGATGAACTTTTGTCTATCTTAAAATAAAAATTATATCATTTTTAGTTAGTAGATTTGATTTTTTTTTCTACCCACCCCTAATCATACGAGCATAACTAGATAAGAAAGGAGCAAGTTGTCAATTAAATTTGTCGCCCGTTTTTTTTATCTCGACCGTATTAATCCTAACGTGATTTAAATTATACTAAAAATTGATTAACTTTTGTCTATCTGAAAATAAAAATTATATCATTTTTAGTTAATAGATCATGCAAAATTAACCTATTGCACGTGGAGCAAGTATGCCTAACTATAAGAGTGTAGCTATCTAAAATATCCCATATCTTTTTTATGAACATTTAATTAATGAAAGAAATTTAATTAATTCACGATTAAGAGTAAATATCATAAATATCCTATCTTATCTAAGTTAATCATTTGGTTTAAAGAATTATAATTAACCCAATTTTAATGAATCAAAGGAAGAGAGTGAACATCCTAAATACTCTACATCACCTCAATTACAATTTGATTAGTCTAATTAAAATTTTTTAATTAAGAATGAGATTAGACATCGTAGATGTCTTGTTTTCTCTTGATAAAGGTTACATTAATTAAAATTCAATTTACTAATGAAGAGAATAGATATCCTAGATGTTCTATCTTTAATTTGACTAATTTGTTTAATTTGAAGAAAATTAATTAACCAAAGAGAGAGCATAGATATACTAGATATTTTAGCTTTAGGGATGGGTAAATCTAAATCAATCTAATATAAATCAATCTAAATCAGTTTGAATTGATTTAAATTTTTATAAATCACTATTATCAGTTTGGATCGTGGATTGTAAATCGTCAAATCAAATTACTTAAATGAATATTAAATATGCTTGTCATTATTATATGATAAAATTGATATTGAATGACAAAATAATGCATTAATTACTTCATTAATATTATATGTTAAAACAATAAGTTTATCATTTTGAAATTAGATCGAAAAGAAAACTAAGGTCTAAAATTTATCTTTTTAATTTAATTTAAATTAATAAATTATTTTAATTTAAACTCAAGATCGAAATCGCAAATTCAAACTGATCCAAATTATTTTATGTGGTTTAGAATAGTTGTGATTTATAACATACTATTAGATTGATTGAATTGTCTAAAAGTTAAACTGTAATATTTGTATTAGTTTAAAATTTCACTTTAAACTAATTCAAGTCACAAACACCCTTATCTACCAAAGTTTCAGTTATATGACTAATTAAAGAAAAAGCTTAATTAACAAAGAAAAAAGAATAGACAATCTAGATGTCCTATTTTAATTTTGGTTAATTTGTTTAATTTAAACAATCTAAAAGGATTTTTTTAGAAGGTAACATGCATGGAAGGAAGGAAAGAAAGAAAATAAAATAAAGAAAGAAAAAGGGAAAAGAAATCGAGAAAAAAAATTGTTTTTATTATTATGTTATTTAGACCTAAATGTTAATTTTCCTAGGACTAAATTGTAAATGTTTTAATAAAATTTGCCCACAATCAAAAGAGAAATTAGTTTAGATTATTATTCAAACGAAGTAAATTTCTGGGCCAAAAACATAAAAGTCACAACTTGATTTTTGGACTAAATTAGAAAAATTCCCAATTTAGCCCAGTTTTGCAAATAACCCAAACCTTTTAAAAACAAGTTGGCTCCCCATTTATCATCTTCTTCCCGTGAGTTCCAGCCACCATGGAAGCTTTGCAAGCTTCAACCACCAACACAAACGTCAGTCTTTCTTCACTTCTTCACGGGCGGCAGTGAAGGGAATTTTGCTGGTCATTTATGGCATTCGGGAGTTTATGTTTTCATGCATTTAGTTTATTTCACTGTAGACGAATTCAAATTTCCTCCACAATTAAACATCTCAATCCATGCATGCAGGAGTGAGAACACAATAACAAATAAATCTTTTCCCTAGTCTAATCCTTTATGGTGATAAAACTTCAACAAACTTACATCTTATACAATGGTTCTGTTGTTTTCAAACATTTTAAATAATAAAATATAACGACCTAAAATTCTACCTGATTAATGGATTCGATATGGCCTCTTCCTTGCGCGCTTTCTTTCCCAATTCTGGTACCTTATTTCTTCTGTCCTCCCTTCCCTAAATATGGTTGCTTGGTTGTAATTTTGTGGCATGGTGGATGAGAAATCTGTGGCTACTTTGGGTTGCTGCTTTGTAGTGTTACATATTTTGTGAACTTACATTAATCATGTTATTTATAATTTTATTTAAAACAAGTTAATGAAATAGTTATTGAATAAATAAATTCAATTATATGTTCTAAAATAAATTAGACTTAACATTTTTAATAGGTTAGTTGGATAGTCAATACATACTATAGGTTATGTTAAAATCTTTAATGAAAAGGTTTAGTAAAAATCAATTAAAGTAGGTTAAGTCTCCTCTTTAACTTTATAAAAAGAATATGAAGAAAAAACCCCTAAAATACCTGTATTCCATTGAAGAGACTGCCACATTTATAGAGACTAAAGAAGAATATCTAATCTTAGGAACACTACATCTATGGCTCAAATAAGTAAGAATCCTACTCCAAAACTTTGTATTCTATATTCATATTTACATAATCAGGCAAGTAAATTTTCTTATAGTATGTATCAAAGTTAATGTATATATGATTTAGTGTCATGCCTTAATCTTAGGAGTCGATTATGTGGCAATTGCCACAAATCCATGAAATATATTTTATCAGTTAGAATACACTTTAAGGATACATAAGATATTGAAATCGATTTTTAAATTTATTTACGAACATAAATGAAACCTTATAGTTTTTCAAATACTTCTTATTACAATAAATACTCATTTGAAATCAACTTGCTACAATAAATACTCAATCGAGTAAATATATAAATTCCAATTATTTAATACAATTTTTTTGTTTAATGGACTATGCTACATGAAAATAAGTCGAGTACCTGAAAAATATGCTAAAAACTTTTACCAGTGTGACTATACCTGCACAAAACTGTGCTATTCTGAAATATAGGGAGAAAGGGGCGAGTATTTAAAAAATATTCAATGAATAGATATGAAAATAAGTTTGTATATATAAAATCACACAGGTAGATCACTAAAAGTCCTTATAGTCTAGGAAATCAATATTTACTTGATTTATCCATAAATAAAAGTGTGGCATAAAACATAATTCAATAATTTCTTCAATAAAAGTCAAGAAACTAATGCCTTTTTGTCTATAGGATTCTATCCATAATCAGTAGAGGTAATAATATAATAGCATACTATGTTATATAGGATTATTGGATCATATAGATCACCTACCCTATTTCATGTTATGTGATCAATCCTCATCCTTAAACCTAATAGATTTATGGAATTGATGTATGAGTTTAGTAAATCAATATATGTTTAATGTTTTAGAATAATTTTTGACTCATAGTGTGAGCCTCGTGACTAAATTTTAAGGGCAAAATGATAATTTTTTATTTGTTATTCATATAATTATGCCCACTTCATAAATAATTGTCATGTAATCACGACTCCATAATTATATTGAGAATTTAATTTGGTTAAATTGAGTTTTGAAGTCATAAATATAGGGACTTCAACGTAATTAAAAGTTAATTTTATTTTAAGTGGGACCTTAATGATATTTTCTATTTTAAGGAAAGATTCAAGTGAAAAAAATATAATTTTAGTAATTTGTTCTAACGAATGGGTCAATTCATTCGAATGAAATTTTGAGGTGCTCTTTGAAAAATTTGGCCTCAGATTCATTTGAATGAAATGTGATTCATTTGAGCAAATTAATTGATTCATTCGAATGAACTACAGATCATTCGAATGAAAAAAGTAGAAGATTCTAACTTTTGAGACATCGAAGGACTCATTCGAACGAATTATAGTTTGTTTGAACGAATCCCATGATTCGTTCGATCAAATGGATGAAAATTTTTATAAAATGATTATTTTATCCTTATATAGAATTTTCTTCTTTACATTTCTTAATGGTAAAATGAAAATTTCACTTATTATTATAAATAAGAGGCTAAACCCCTTCTTTCCCACCATTTTTTTATTTTTTTCCCCTCTCTTTTTCTCTTCTACGATTTTCTCTTTGTTCCTAGAAAACCCATCTCACCATCTTTGCAATTTCTTCATTTTCTCTTCAATTTTCTACTATATTTCACGTTTTAAATTTCTTACCGGCTTTAATTCATTAACAGAGGTGTGAAAATAGCAAAGAGGAAGCTAAGGTTTTTGGATCCAATTTGGGATTTTCTGTGTTCTAGGTGAAATCAAAGTAATTCAAAGGTACTACGAGATAAATGATAATATTTCTAACTCCTGTCAAGCTTTCATTTCGTATTTTATTTATTTTTTTAAATTTTAGGTATCACTATTCATCTATATGTTTAAATTAGTTTTTATCACTAGAATTAGGTTGTTCTACGTTAATTAAGGTGTAGAGAAGTTGGATAAATATTTAGATAGCTAAAAACTCGAATTTAGATAATGTGGATAAATCAAAACAGTATTCGGGTTACTATTCTGATAAGAAATGGGGGTCTATTCATTAAAATCACTAAACTGAGTTGAAACACATTAGTTAGGCTATAATGTGATTTTGAAATGATAGAAAATAGATAACCGATCGAGAAACAAGAAATTTATTCTATTACATGTATCAGTCGACTTTAAAGCTTAGATTAGAATGCATTGTATACATATGAGTCTCATTCATGCTTTAGAACTGAGTATTAATATAGTTTTTGGCGTTTATATGTTTAGGTGATGATACGCAAGCGAGGACCCCACGCAAGATACCGAGGAACGAGGGGAATTAAGGAGTATTATACCCTCCTTAGATTGTAAGTGACATTTTATGTTTTCTATCATTTTAAGACAAATTTAGGTATTATTAAATATTTGCAAATATTTTATAAAAGTTAAATTCATATGATTATTGTTTTTGTTTTATTTATTTGCTTTTATATATATATGGTTTGAAATGAAATATGTTTATATAACTTATGGTCGGAGGCTCATAATGATTGGATTTTTATTTTTATATAATTTTTATGATGTGATGAAATTATGATTGATTATAAGATTATTGTGATTTTTATGAATTGTATGGACATATGTATGCATATTACGACCACGACGCTTGGGATTATTGTTTACTATAACTACAAGGTAATAGCTTAGGGCGATATGGGGAGAGGTCGCCTATATGTATGGAGGTTCACAGGTAAGGGTTGGTATAAAGTGTGATATTGATAGGATTTTAAGATTTGATTCGACCACCTGTGAATCTCGTTGAGGTTTGTCACGAATGTCACTACGTGGTTACTCTAGGCCAACGTTAGCGGTGGACTGATTTTCTGACTAAATCATGCATAATTTTATTCTTTATATTCTAAATCAAACTTTTATAAAATATCATTGTTTTCACTTGCATGTAAAACCCATTGATAGTTTCGGGGTTTTCCAAGGTCAGGGTAACTATCAGAAAGGGTGTCCAGCCCAATGATTTTATATTTGTTTATGTTTTTTAATTTAATCAAATGGTTTAGGTAAAATCTGTCACGTCCCGATCCTAGTTAGCCATATGGTAATCGCCGTGAACCTTAGAAATACATTCTATTAATTAGAATGTAATCCCAAGACTCGTAAGGTATTAATACCTATTTTATAGTATATTTTCAAAAATAACACAATATAGAAGATTTTTCAATCATATATGTATCAACATCTGTATTTTCTCAAAATACATTACAATATATTCTTGGTTAAGCCAAATAAATAAAATCATTTTGTTTACAAATATTTTTCTGTTCAGTGGATCATAATATAAAAATTTGAGTCGAATACTTAAAAACTGTGCTAAAGTCTCGCTTCAGTTATGCTATATCGCATCCGATTATACTAACCTGAAATGAGGAAGTGAGGGGTGAGTATTTGGGTAAATACTCAGTGAGTAGACAACACAATGAAATAGCAAATGAAACTATACATTGATTACATAAATACCTCATAATTATCAAAACCAAAGTATATGCGATGTGGCATATTAAACATGACTGAGATAGTCAATATAAATCAAACATATATGTAATCCCTCCGTCTATAGGATCCCATCCACTCTCCCTGAGTTATATGGCTGATTTGCAACCCTGATTGAGAATATGTGCTTATGTAAGCTTATATGACTAGCATGTTATAGCCTGGATTCCACCTATCCACTCTTGGACTGTATGGACAATCCACATTCTTAGATCTATAGGATTCTACCTGCTCCACTCTGAGCTGTATGGTCAATCCTCACCCTAGGATTATTGGATTCCACTTGCTCTATTCTGAGATGTATGGCCAATCCTCACTCATATGATATCACTAACATGACACACAACTCGCAAAGATAATACTGGTAGCTCACAAGGCCCAAACTATATCTGTGGCTTACAAGGCCAAAACATAACACATAGCTCACAAAGCCTTTATATATAGAAAATGTGGCTCACAAGGCCAAATAGAAAACGATACTATGGCACACAAGGCCAAAACATATCTCATGGCACCCTGGTCAATATTCATATATATATATATACACACACACACATATTTGACTATGCCACATCCACAACAATCATCAAAACATCATTTGCTATTAGCCTCCGGCCTCAATTTCATAATATTATCATGTCAACAATACATAACATAATCGGCCTTCGGCCTCACATTCATTACAATTTTAAGGTTTCATAGCAATCCTATCTCTATCACAAACAAGGGTTCAACCCGGCCACCACATAACATATATCCAATGCCTCCTCATTTCACCACACACATACACAAACACACATATATATATATCCATATGCTACACAATCTTAAGCATATTAATCAATTCAAAATATTTAATAAGGTAAAGGGAAAGTGTATCCACTCACCGTTCTGGGGTGAAAAACTACCCTCTAACCTCGGCTGTCGCACTTGGATACATATAGAAACATAGATTCAACAATCTATCATAATGTGCGTGCATGATACAATGCATGATCATGCTATTCTCATACTCTCTCTCTCTCTTTCTCTAACATAGTGTCCATACATAACCCTATTCTATTTACTCGTCTTTCTCATTAATTTTAACACCAATAGAATTCAAAGTCCTCTAATTTATCGATACTGATGATAAACTAGAAAATCATCAAATTCCAGAGTTTTATGAATAGTATTCAAGCTATTTATTTCTAGAGTTATGTGAAAGATAGCTCAAAATAGAGAGATAAAGCGAGGGATAGGCTTAACAGAACTGGTAGGTGAGCTTGGAGCCCTTTTTTGACTTGAATCTCTCTTTTTGGCTACTGTTCACCATAACTCTTCTTTCATGATTCCACTTGAACCAACGATTAAAACTCTGATCAAAGGAGGTTTCTGAATTCTGGTGTTATTTTTAAGTTCATAAGAACTAAAATAATGGAGTTTGGTAGAAGAATGTCTGAGATCGATTTTACAAAGTGAGGGGAGAGATAGTTTTTGTCAAAAATAAAGAGAGAGAGTACAAATGAGAAAATGGGGAAGACGATCCTCTGTTGTTCATATATAATACGTCTAAAGGTGTCGATACCTTCCCAAAATATATCGATACGTTTGGTTATTTTTAGTGTTCACTAAGTCTACAAGGTATCGATACCTTCCTCAACGTATCGATACGTTTTATGACAAATAGCCTTTACCTTCATCACAAATATGTCGATACCTTCGCTAAGGTATCGATATATTTGGTTTGATACTGTTCATCATAACTGCAAGGTATCGATACCCTCTCCAAAGGTATCGATACCTTTTGCCTCTAGTCCTCATATCAAGGACTGCTACTTTAAATGACTATAACTTTTGACTCGAATATCCTTACCAAACTCATAATATATCATAGAAAAGCTCTCTCAGAGATTTAAAAAAATAATAAGAAACTTTTTCTCAATCAAAGATGATTTTAGGGCCAAAAAAATCTAATTCTTTCTCATAACTCAATATTTTATATTACATATCTCCTTAAACATAACTTCAAGATATTATACCCTGTAACGTGTGATTTACATGAAATATCAAGTATAGAATCTCATGAGGGTTTTACTATAATGCCCATAACCCTAAGGGATGGGTTTCACAATTGTCCCCCCCTTATATGAATTTTGTCCTCAAAATTCTATATGACGTATATGTTAAGCAGTAACAAAAGGGTAATACTAAGGCATACATGATGAGTACATAAAAGTGTATGTGTATTAAGAGTTAAATTTATCATTTTACACTTAAAGTATGATTAACTCTCTC
>JAVXUL010000020.1:6701855-6750493 GCA_035590515.1 Trichilia minutiflora
GCATTAATAAAATAAATATAAGAACAAGCAACTGAACACAATGCAAGATACAGAAATGCCATTTTATTAAATGTAAATATTTTTACAAATAATTATAAAGTTTATATACAAAGAAATAACAACCCTGAACCATATGACACGATTAGTTCTAGGGTATATCTCTAACAGCAGAAACTATCAAACTTTCTATTACAATACTTAAGGCCATTATCTATTCACATCATTTTGGTCTTCCTTCTTTTTTGATTTTCAACCAAAATTTTTCAGGTCTTAAATTCTTCAAGTACATGGTCTTTAGTTCTCATTACCTTTAACCATACTTTCCTTGAAAAGCTATCCATAAAGGAAACAAAATAACTTGCTCCACCTAATGAGCATACTTGAGCAGGGCCTCACAAATCAAAGTGTATATAATCTAATACATCTTTTATTCTGTGATTTCCAATATTGAATTTTAGTCTATAATGTTTTTCATACATGCAAGACTTACAAAACTCAAGTGAAACCTTCATCAAGATTACCTAACAACCCCTATTTTTTTAATTATATCAAACTTTTTTTCACCTAAGTGTCCTAATCTCTTATATCAAAACATGAGACTATTAGTTTTTGAAGAACAGACTTAATCTACTTCACCAGTTACAGTTTTCCCTTCTAAAACATACAGTTTATTTTTCTTAATCTCTCTTATTTTAACTAAAGAACATCTTGTAATCTTAAAAACGTTAGTCCTTGACTTAAACTCACAGCCAGACTCAACTAAAGTATCTAAGAAAATCAGGTTTCTTTTTATTTTAAGGACATACCTTACCTATTAAGATTTTACAGGTTTTATCATGCAATCTCAGTCTGATATTACTATTCCTTGCATATTACAAGCTACATTGTTCCCCAATAAGACCTTACCACTATTAATAGCTCAAATGAATAAAACAAAGACTTATTCGAATATATATAAAAGCTACACCTTTAATCCATTATCCACTCACCTTCAGGTTTGTTGTCTGATGCTACTAACACAAAAGCATTTTTGTTATTCTCTTTTGAAGCCATAACAACATTTGCTCCCTTATCTATAACTTTTTCTACTTTCTTATGTTTCTTTTCTGGACAATCTCATATTTTAACTTCTTCCCCTTTGATCTTGTTCTTTCATCAGTCTTTCATCTCACATTTCTTTTCTTTGCCCTTCCTCTTACCATCAATGTGAAACTCATCCCTTAGTATTATTGAACTAATAGAGAATCCCTCAAGAGTATCCGTACATGTTATCATATTTAGATTATGCATGAGAGGGTATAAAACTTGAAGATTTTATTTTGAGTAAGATTATAGTGTGGGATATGAGTCAATGAAAAAGAACTGGATTTTTGACCCTAAAATAATCTTCAAATGAGAAAAAGTTCCATTTTTGTAGATCTTGGAGAGAGCTTTTTGATGATATATTATGGGTTCCATGTCGATAACTGAGCCAAAAGTTATAATCATTTGAAGTAATAATCCTCGGGAGGAGGACCAAAAGCAAAGGTATCGATACGTTTGAGAAAACGTATGAATATGTTGGGATTGAAGCCAAACGTTTTGATACCTTTAAAAAGGGGTATTGACACCTTTCAGAGTTGAGAGCTAAACGTATCGATACGTTGTAGGTATATTGAATAGTGAATAGTACCAGACGTATCGATACCTTGGCAAAGGTATCAACACCCTGGTGATGAAGATGAAGTACGCTTGTGACGAAACGTGTCAATATATTGAGGAAGGTATCAACATCTTGCAGGCTTATAAATAGTATTTTGATCAAGCGTATCGATACGTTGGAGCAAACATATCGATACGTTGTAGGAAAATACCAAAGATATAAATACTTTTTGAAACGTATCGACACTTTTGAGGATTGTACAGCCTATATGCGTCGGATAGGGGGATCATCTTTCCCATTTGATTTCTTTGCTTTCTCTCTCTACCCAAACAACAGAAATCATTCTCTCTCACCACTAAAATTGATATCAGTTGTTTCTCCATTAAACTCTACCATTTTAGTTTTTATGAACTCAAAATCAACACCAGAACCCCGAAATCTTCTTGGATCAGAGTTCTAACTGTCGGATTGTGAGGATTCGGGAGGAAAGAAGGCATGATGAATAGTAGTCAAAGAGAGATTCAAGTTAAAAAGGGGTTTCAAGCTCACCTACCAGTTTGGGTAAGCTTGTTCTTCAGCTTTTCTCTCTCATTTGAGCTTTTATTTCACGTAGATCTAAAAATATATAGCTCATATACTGTTTATGAAACCCAAAAATTTAGGGGTTTTCTAGTTTATCATTTAGATCGATAAATTAGAGGGCTTTGATAGCTATTGGTGTTAAAATAGATGAAAAATACTTGATGGTAAAGTGAGATCATATATGATAGTGTGTTAGAGAGAGAGAGGGGAGAGAGAGAGAGAAAGAGAGAGAAGGATGAGAGAGTAGTATGAGCATGCATTACATCATGCACGCACATTATAATAGATAATAAATCTGTATTTATATGTGTATCCAGGCACGATAGTTGAGACGGGAGGATCTCTAGCACAAGGAGGATACCGAGTGGGTGATTTCCCACTCCAAAATAGTGAGTGGACATGTTCCTTTCCCTTCACTTTTGTTTTATGTTATTTATGAATAATTATAATGCTAGAGATGATAGCATAGAATATGAATGTGTATGTATATAATTGAAATGAGGAGACATTGGATGTATGTTGTGTGGTGGTCAGGAGGGCCCTTTGTTTGTGATAGAATAGGTTTGTGATGAAACCTAGATTGCCATGAATATGAGACCAGAGGTCTAATATTGATATTGTGATTGTGAGACTGGAGGCAAATATTATATATATGTATATGAATATGGCATAGTTGAGTGTAATGGTCGGGGTGCTATAGTTGTTGATTTGGCTTTATGAGTCAACATGTCTTGTTTATTGTTTTGGTCTTGTGAGCCACAGATGATATTTTTGGCCTGGTGAGCCAACGATGATTTGATTTACCCTGATGGACCATTGATATCGATTTACGATTATATGTGCCATATCATTGACTATCTATGAGCGAGGATTGACCATACAGCTCGTAGAGAGTGGGTGGAATCCAATAGTCTCAGGGTGAGGATTGATCATACAACTCAGGATAGAATGGGTAGAATCCAATAGACCTAGGAATGTGAATTGTCCACACAGTCCAAGATGGGATGGATGAAATTCAACATGTCCAGGCTATAGCATGCTAGCCATTTATATATATATGAATTCATGAGCATACATCCTCAACCAAGATTGCAGATCAGCCATACAGCTCAGGAAGAGTGGATGGGATCCTATAGACTGAGGGGTCATATGTGTATTCGATTTGTATTGACTTTCGCAGTCATGTAAATTATGTCATATCACGTTTGGTTTGGATTTCGAGAGATTTTCAAATCAGTGTATCTATATTCATTTGCTATGTTGTTTTCTTGTCTACTCACTGAGTATTTTCTTAAATACTTACCCTTCGCTTCTCATTTCAAGTTAGTGTAGTCAGGCGTGGCATAGCATAGTTGAAGCGAGACTTCAGCACAGTTTTCAGGTACTTGACTCAGGTTTTTCTATTATGATCCACTGTATATAAAAATATTTGTAATGAAATGATTTGATGTATTTGGCTTAGCCAAAAATATCTTGTATTTTATTTTGAAAAAATATAGATGTAACATATATTTGTTTGAAAATCTTCTATTTTATATTAGTTTATTTACAATTGAGTTTGAAAACAGGTACTAATGCCTTGCGGTTCTAGGAGTGCAATCTAAGTGATAGAATGTATTTTTGAAATTTGTGATGATTGCCACGTGGTCGACTAGGGTCGGGGCATGACAATCAAGCTTTCTACTGTTCTTGATTCTTTTTCATCAATCTTTCTTGTTAACTCTTTTGAATTACGTGATGCTTTAACATCATTCATTGATAATGATCTTCTCTCATATAGTAAAGTATTCACAAAATGTTCATAAGATTTAAGTAAGGATGTCAGGACTATTAAAGCTTGATCTTCATCAACAATCTTAAAATCTATGGTTTCAAGATCTAGGATCAACTTATTAAATTCATCAAGATGATCTTTCATAGATCCCCCTTCATCTAAATGAAAAGCATAAAGCTTTTTCTTTATATAAAGTCTATTGACATTGGATTAAGTCAGTGCCTTGCTTCTAATTTTGACAAATTTCAAGAGCTATTGTTTCTTTGGATACTTTTCGGAGAACTCCATCACCCAGTGACAATACCACTGCACTATAAGTTATCCTGATGATTTTCTTCTTATTAACATCAGTCAAGGTTACTGACATTTGTTCTTCTTCCAGTAAAGCCTATTCCAATCCTTCATGCACCAGAAAAGCCCTCATTTTAATCTTTTAGAGGTTGAAGTCATTTGCTCTTGTAAACTTCTCAATTAAAAACTTTGAAGATGACACTATAGTTTTTTATTTTTAGTGACTCTAATACCATTTGTAGCTTAAATGAATCACAACCCCAAGAAACCAACACTATGATCAATGTTATATTTACATAACTTCAGAAAAGATTAGTCTGCAACTTGGAAACCATAACCATGAAAACTTGACTCTAAGAATAAAAGAATTACAGGAAGAAAAGAATGCACATTTTTAGAGGAATTCTCCAAAATTTTATTCATCAAGAAGGAAGTAGTATATCATTTTTCTAGCTACTACTTTTATAATCACAATATCTAAACTTATATAGCCAAGATCTGTTACCTAGGCTTATGTCATAGCCACAGCTTTTAACATATCCCTTTTAATTAACTAAGCTCTCATCTAACAGACTTTTGCAACTTACTTCTGATTTCAGCAACTTGTATCAATCCTTTACAACTTGCTTTCAACTTCCAACTTTTGGTTTCTAATAACTTACATCAGCCTTCTTGAGTTTTTGCAACTCCTTCCTTTTATCCAAGATTGCTTCAAATGCATTTTGAATCACATTCCAACAATTGCAATAGGTAAAACATTCTTTGATAGTATTCCTATGGTTAATTGATTTAAATGTTAAAAAATTTTAAAAGTTTAAACAAAATTAATTAAGAAAGATGAAATATCCATTAATATTTTTTCTATTTTTCATCAATTAGAATAATAAATATTAGGAAGGACAAAATTTAAATAAATTCATGTGTTAACTATAAGATACAAACACGTGCATATGAATAAAAAGTGTCAAACATTTATAGTAATCATTTAATAACAAAAGTTATAAGGTATCTAATACATTTTTCATTGTTAATCAACCTCCGAACTCAAACGTGGATTTATTTAAATATCTACTTGTTTCTCTCTAAATATTCTTTTCGTTAGAATACGTTTAAATTGATAAAATCATGGCTAGCTTGTGACACTAATTCTTGCTATCTACACCCAAACTATTTTGTTGAATAAGGAGAAGAATATGAAAACATGGAAGAGGAAGTGCATGTATTAAAAAGAGAAGCATACAACACTTGCTATTCGATATCCATTTGATTTTAGCAAGATAAGGATGGAAACTTTTTTTTATATAAAGAATTGGATAAATTATCCAAGAAAAATGGCAATATGTATTATACAATATTGTTATTGACAAAATGAAAGAAAATAAAACTAATCAAACATAAGTCTAATTAGGAAAACAATGAACACAAATCTTCATTAACATTCTCGATTCTCTTGTTTTGCATGCAGTTCAAAGTACTTCGTTTTCAGCACAAATCCTAAAACGTACCTCCCTATGTAACAATAATTTTGGATAAGAATCAATAATCAATATAATACGTGAGTGGAATGTGCAACAGATCATGCAATAGTGGAATGTCCAATATGGTTCACGAACATGCAATATAGTTCCACGTTCATTTAGTTATTACTATTTTTTAGCTCCTATTATTTGCATTATTATTATCATGTGCGACTATATAAAGTTATGTGTCTTTAATTCAGGGGAGAACTATTAAACAAATAAACTTTCTTTTCTTCTTAGATTTCTTATTCCTTCTTAAATTATCTTTCTTAAATTCTAAGACTGTAATCTATTCCCTTCTACAACTCTCGTTCTCTTTTCTCTCTTTAAATTATATTCTACAACTCTCTTTCTCCTCTCTCTCTCTCTCTTTAAGTTATACATATCAGTGGTATCAGAGCATGGTTTTGATCGTGGATACTCGAGTTAAAACTAATGCCGAATTCAGGAATAAGATTACAGAAATTCTAACTCGACATGAATTAAGTTTTGATATTCTCAACACTAATTTTAATCAAGTAAATACAGTTCTCTAGGCTGTGTTGACTAAATTGCAAGCCCTCCAAACTACCTATGATTCAACTCACCAAGAAAAAGAAATCAATACCTTTAGTCAACCCATACCAACTCATACTTGAGCAGCATCAACCAACAAAATACACCCCACAAGTCGCACCATCCTATCTCAACATATAAGTAACACTCAACTTAAGTTATCTTTTTTTAAGTTTGACGAAGAAGACCCTTCAGGGTGGATATACAAAGCAGAGCAGTATTTTGAATTTAACAATATCAATCCCACTCATCAAGTACAACTTGCATCTTTTCACTTGGAAGGAATTGCTTTATAATAGCATCGATGGATAACAAAATTTTGCAGACCTCCTATATGGGTTAAATTCATCAAAGTTGTGCTTCTTCGATTCGGTCTAACCGAATATGAAAATCTATCGGAAGCTTTGACATAACTCAAGTAAACCACCACCGTGACAACATATCAAGAAGCCTTTGAGAGGTTTCCATATCTTGTTGACGGCCTACCCGAAGGTTTCTTAATTGGTTGTTTCATTGCAGGACTCTAGGATGACATTTGTATTGATGTGAAGATTAAACAGCCCCATACCTTAGCAAATGCGGTTGGAGTAGGTAGACTAATTGAAGAACGAAATCAGTTACAGAGGAAGGGCACCCAATAAGCTCATTCAGCACCAATCATCGCAACATCTAAGGAAACAATCAACCTAACAACGGGTGTGCTTGAACCACCCCCAATCCAACGTACAACTCAGAGTTCTAATCCTCTTCCACCACGATTTCGTCGAAACACCAACCAGGAAGCACGACAGTGTCTAGAAAAGGGTTTATGTTACTACTGTGGTGAGAAATTTGTCTCAGGCTATCGTTGCAACCAACCCCAACTGTTTATGTTTGAGGATAACCCCCATACAAACATTGAAGAAATTGAGGATGGCCTGACAGAAACAATAAACCTTAGTGGAATCCTTGGAACATAAGTTAATAAAATTCAGTAGGACATAGACTAATTTCATCCTTAAGGACAAGGATTGCTAAGGGGGACGGAATGATACGTGAGTGGAATGTGCAACAGATCATGCAAGAGTGGAATGTGCAATATAATTCCACATTCATTTAATTATTGCTATTTTTTAGCTCCTATTAGTTGCATTATTATTATCATGTATGATTATATAAAGTTTATGCGTCTTTAATTCAGGGAAGAACTATTAAACAAATAAACTTTCTTTTCTTCTCATATTTCTTATTCCTTCTTAAATTATCTTTCTTAAATTCTAAGACTACAGTCTATTCTCTTTTGCAACTCTCGTTCTCTTTTCTCTCTTTAAATTATATTATGCAACTCTCTTTCTTCTCTCTATCTAAATTATACATATCACAATCTTAAATAATTTAACTAAGAAAACGAAGCTTGACAAGTTCATCCTCTTATTTCCATGCAAAGCTAGCACTCTAGAACGAGCAGCTTTGACTTTGTCATTATCCGATAACGGTTAATATGAATATAAAATCATACCCATGTAATAGCTAGAATTCAATCAAGTCATTGGGGTTGGTTGATTTATGGAGAAGACTTGGGTTTCACCCTTACTTTGTTTGGAACTAAGGTGCTGTATACGATATACTAAATAAAGTGGATAGGCGTCGTTTTCGTTGACTTGTGTTAAACATGAAGGCATACCTGTAAGGATACCCAGCTAGCTGGCTAGCTATCAACCATCAAATTCAATTACAGAGAGAGACAAATAGAGAATTCATTGAGAGAGAGATGAAGATTGACCAATGGGCCTATACTTTATTAAAGAAAAGAAGCAAATGAGCCATGACTGTGTCTTCTCGGAAGAGTGAGAGGAATGGTAATAACGTGAGCATCATGTTAGGTGTCAGCAATGGCCTTAGGTCTTAAAATCGTCCCCGGAGCCTACGTACGTTTCTACATATTCTTGTGTTTTACGTGGTGGGGCGTCTAAGCGAGACTTTCACATGCACCAACCCTTATTTTACTACAAACCACGTGGCGCCCTCTATTATTCATAAATATTTTCTCCCCAAATATACCTAAACTTAACATTTAAGGATTAACTTGGATGAATGAAATTAAAATATTTTCTCCAAAAAAAAGAATGAAATTAAAATACATTATGCTAATGTGTGTATTAGTAAAATCTGACAGGAGATTTTTAACAAACATATAACCAAGGAGATTTTGTAACATATAAAATATGAAGGAATCCAACATATATTAATCAAATGGAATATGGTTCCATAAGTACACTCGACAATCCCATAATTGGAATGGGTTGCATGAGCCGAAGATAATGCCCAAATTGAATGATCAACTGGACAAACCAATAATTTTGAGGCCATGCAAACAGTTCATGATCATCTAGTACACAACAATCCATGTACGTAACTTGTTTACTGACTCTATATATTAATCTTTGGATGTGAATGAACATTACATGATTCATTTGTTCTTTCGCATCATGTCTTAGCCTGTCGTTCCATATCTATTGAACATCAAAGCCCAAATGGTCACAAGTTGCATCAATCAGATCACTAGCCATATGGGAGGACCCGTTTGCTGCATGGTAAGTAGAATCAAGGGGCCCTAATATGAGACACGTTCATGCATTATAAAAGCATTAATTTGGGTTATTTTAGCTTAATGTGAACTAATTGGCTTTGGCACTAAAAAATTATGAAAACATCAATGATATCCAGAAATTTTATTCAAAAGGAACAAAATTTTTTAACATTATTTTTAGTTTGTCTTTATATTTTTATGTTTCGAACTCTTCTGTAATTTGTTAATTAAAAAAAGAGTGTTTAAGAATTTATATAATAACAAAAACAAAACCGAACAAAACTCAATAAAATAGTTTTTTAATATTTACATAATATTAGTTTCAAAAAAGATAAAATTTTTGTATCAAAAGTAGTTACGAATTTCAAGTAGCTGCAGTCTTGTCGCAATTAAGATTAAATTCTTGATAATTTTGTTGCAATACAAGTGATATGATATGTTTGAATACAAGAAGAGAGAGAGCATTTTTAAAAAAAATGAATGTACTTAAGAATTTTTTATATTTATAAAAATATTTTGAAAGTATGATTGGGGCAACAGGTTTGATTAAAAAAAAAAAAAGAGGGAATTTTTAAAAGAAAATAAATTTATTTAAGATATTTCTGATAATTCACCAAATTATTTAGTTTCCAAGTTTGCAAAGTACATTTGCCCATCCTAAACACTACATTGCTCCGTCCACGAAAGACACGTTATTTTTATTCAAACATTAGTCAAAATTTTTGTGATAACAGCCAGTTTCAGGACTTCAAACTTATCTGTAGTTTAAATCAAGTTAAATTGTATATATCCGTATATATCACAGCAGCATGACATTATTATGCTTTCTACATCAAAGAGTTGGGGATATCCCTCAAGTTGATGTTTTTCCGTGTGTTGACTTCGTGAGCCGAAATGAACTGCATATGAGTTCCTTGAACTTCGTGTTTTGTGAGTCTTAGGTCTTAGCTCTCATTAGGGTGTGAGATGAGTCCTCACTCATGTCCAAAACGATATCATTAAGTTCTACACGTCAAAAGGGTAAGAGACACAGAGAGAAGGTTTAGTATAATAAGGGCTTTTTCATTGATGTATACAAATGGACCAGCTAATTAATTACCAAGAATTAATATTTAACATATACTAATAGAATTGTACCCTTATTTATGGTAACTTCGCTGTTGCTTCCTATCAAGTGGTATTAATGACCCACTTAAACCTTGACAGTTGAAATCCACAGAAGGATCAAATGAAAACTACTTAACAATGCAATGAGCTGTCCCTCACTGTTTTCTTGACTCAAATGTGATAAAAGTAAAAAAAAAAAAGCTGAAAGGTCCTTCAAATCTGCGAGCGGAATACCCCGAGCCTCTTATTACCGCCCTCACCTACCATTTGCCAAAATAAAAAAAGTTCATAAGTCCATTTTAATTAATTTTTTATAAGCTAAAAAAGGATTTTTCAAGTCTCTTTTTAATGTTAAAGTTTACGGTTTTCACTTCCTTCTTCTGTTTTTGTTATTATTTGTGACTATTTAGAATGGGCACTTAGAAATTTAGGGGCTAAAACTAAGGGCGGGAAACTAATAACTGATTATAGGTTTCTAGCAATAATTGCGTCCTTTGATACTTCTTACATCCCACATTCCCACCCACTTCCATAAATCTTTTAACCCATCCTTTATATATATATATATATATATATATATTGGCTAATCATAGAAGAAAAAAGATCAATAATAATGGATATCAACCAATCTCCACAATCCATGTGGTTGGTATTGTCATGAAAATATGACTATCAAGTTCCATTTCAATTACAAACCATGGCAGTCCATTTATTACATGAACCGTGTTGATGTGAAATGTTTGTTAAAATTTGGACAGCTGACTACGAAATGCCTAGAAAGGCAATATGCATAATGTTAAGAAAAAATGGTTTCCTAAATTCATACTACAGATCTTTTTTCTGCACACAGCAACACGCTCAATTATGCTTGTGATGATCGAATTAACGTTAATGTACGACTTAAGCCATAGGCTTACCCTAGTTGTCATTTAACTCTGTACATTTTGGTACCATTTCTTGTATATGAAATCATATCTTTAAATTTGTTCACACTTGAGATAGTGAGATACTTCAATCTTTGACTTCAAATGAAATTTACTGATTACTTGCAGCTTGATTTCTAGAGTCATCATTACAAATAAATACGAAGAAAATAATAAAAAGTTAAATTTAGAATAATTTAACCGGAAAAGGCACATACGAATGGGAAGAGATTGAAGAGATAGAAAATGGCCGACATGGGTTAGATGCGCTAACCGAGTTAGGGAGCATATGGACCAGGGTGTACAGTGGCGAGTCCAAGTTTCCATGGACTTTGTGGGTCACTCTAACCATTTTCTAAGAGATTTGCTGTCGGCTTGGCTTTCTGAAACACCACGACGATCTTTTCTTTCTCTACTTTTTGAATTGTTAATTTTGTTTTATTCTTCATTTCTGTTTCTTTGTTATCACTCACTACAACAATGTGAAAATCTTAAAAAGAAAACATATGTGATATCACTTACTATAATTATACCACCCGAATTCGTAGGTGGTGTAGCATACCAAATTAATTGGATAAAACTTGGAGTCTGGAAGTGTGTGAATGCTTGGAGAGACGGTTCATATAGCGCGTAGTGTAATTAACAATTTCTACAATTATATAGATTATTAATAAGCTTAAGAAAAATGCTTTATAGATGGTCAAAATTGTCGTCATATTTTCTTGCTTACAAAATTCCTATATATGCACGAGCATTATAATAGACTTCTCCGCTACAACAAACCAACCAAATAGTCTTCAATCTCTCAAGTTTCACTTTCTTTCTCTTTCTCTCTCTCAAAAATTCTGTGAACCAGTTTTAGTTAAAGCAAGCTAGCTTCTATTTCTAGAGCGTGAAACACTCGTTTGACACACACACACAACAAAACAAAAACAAAAACAAAAACAAAAACAAAAAAATGAAGCTGTTGTCTAGTAAAGCTACGTGCAATTCTCATGGCCAAGATTCTTCCTATTTTCTAGGGTGGCAGGAATATGAGAGAAATCCATACGATGAGGTGAAAAATCCAAAGGGGATTATCCAGATGGGTCTAGCAGAGAATCAGGTTATCTAGAAATAATAATTATTTCGTTTTTTAGGGGTTTTTTATTAATTATCGTGGTTATGATGATCTCTGCAAAATTTGTCCCTTAAACGTTCATTTTATTTATAAATTTTGCAGCTCTCCTTTGATCTTCTGGAATCATGGCTTGCTAGAAATTCAGATGCAGCTGGGTTTAAGAGAGATGGACAATCCATATTCAGAGAGCTCGCTCTCTTCCAAGATTATCATGGTCTCCCTGCATTCAAGAAAGTAAGATTAAATTCTCATGAATGATTATTGAGAACGAAAATAAAAATTGTTTTGGTTGTGTCCAGTTTTATCTAGCTCTGTTTTCGAATATTTTATGCAGGCACTTGTGGAATTTATGTCCGAAATAAGAGGAAACAAAATAACTTTTGACACAAACAAGATTGTCCTCACTGCTGGCGCCACTTCTGCTAATGAGACTCTCATGTTTTGTCTTGCTGAACACGGTGATGCCTTGCTGCTTCCCACTCCATACTACCCAGGGTAATTATCTTTAAAAGTAGTTTAGATTATCTTTACTAAAAGATCAAGGAATGTATCATTCATGCATGAAATATACGTTACTGATATAGTTTTAATTCTTTATAGATTTGATAGGGATCTCAAGTGGAGAACTGGAGTTGAAATTGTACCAATTCAATGCACAAGCTCAAATGGCTTCCAAATTACTGAAACGGCTCTTGAAGAAGCTTATCAACTAGTACAAAAACAAAACCTCAAAGTGAAAGGGGTTCTTGTAACCAATCCCTCTAATCCATTGGGCACAACAATGAGCCGCAATGAACTGAACCTTCTCATTGACTTCATTACTGAGAAGAACATTCATTTAATAAGCGACGAAATTTATTCTGGGACAGTTTTTAGCTCACCTGGCTTCATTAGTATCATGGAAATTCTGAAGGATAGAAACTGTGAGAACACTGAAGTTTGGGACCAAGTTCATATTGTATACAGCCTCTCAAAGGATTTAGGCCTTCCTGGTTTTCGAGTTGGTGCTATTTACTCCAACGATGACATGGTTGTGGCCGCAGCCACAAAAATGTCCAGCTTTGGCCTAGTTTCTTCTCAAACTCAGTATCTTCTCTCCGCCATGCTCTCCGACAAGAAATTCACAAGGAACTACATTTCGGAGAACCAAAAAAGACTTAAACAGAGACACAAGAAGCTTATCTCAGGCCTTGAAAAAGCCGGTATCAGCTGCCTTAAGAGCAATGCTGGCTTATTTTGCTGGGTTGACATGAGACATCTTTTGACCTCTAACAAATTCGAAGCAGAAATGGAACTGTGGAAAAAAATCGTTTACGATGTGAAGTTAAACATTTCTCCTGGTTCTTCATGCCATTGCGCTGAACCCGGCTGGTTCCGAGTTTGTTTCGCTAACATGTCTGAAGACACTCTAAAGCTCTCCATGCAGCGATTGAAGGCTTTTGTTGACTCAACCACTAGTGCCCAAAGTCAAAGCAGCAACAATCAGTCCATCAAAAATTCAAGAAGAAAGTCACTCACAAAGTGGGTTTTCCGGCTATTGTTCGATGACCGTGAACCCAGCGGTGAACGATAGTCTGGTTTCAAGAGTGAACATACTGTCCACCTCGTATTTTTCACCAAGTTTATTTTGGTTGAGTTTTTTTTTTTCTTTTATTTAATTATAGAAACTAGAAAGTGCAGTCGGCCCATCACTCCACGCGGATGAGAAGTGTCTTAATTTAGTTTCCTAATTGTAAAACTTGAGCTATTCCTCTCTTGCATGAGATCTTCAACATCTTCATGAATTCTTCATATTATACTATGATATAATTAAGCATATGATTTATAAATGTCATAATAAAATTTACCATTATTCTTATTATTCCTATATTTTATGTTTTCCCGTGGGTACGTACATAGATATAAATTTATATTAATACGCTATATACTGCATATCTGTACACGTAATGGCAGCAACATGATAAGCTGGTAGAGATGGTGAGCCAAGCTGCCGACGTCGGCCGGTATTTCATTAATTGTGTCTCAACCGACCTTATTGATGCAACCATCATTACAGAGAACTGTATTTATGGTGACGCTCACGTTGTTTAAGCCGCATGAGAAGGAACCTCTTACCGAATGTTAGTGGTGGTTTTTTTTGTTTGTTTGTTTGTTTTTTTAATTTTATTTTTATGTGGGTCAGAGGCTAAATAGTCAAAAGGCATTTTTGTTGGCGTTAGGGTTTCCAAAACGCTCATTCCTTTCTTGGATTTGAAAGGAAGCCAATAATCAAACTTCAATTCTCTCTCTCTTCAACTAAAGGAAAGATTGGAAATAAGGCTGCAGACCGTCTGGGTTGTTCACAATCGTCACCAACTACGCAAGCAACACAAAGTGGAAGAGTTTCTGGCAAGAAATTTTAAAGTGCTTCTTAATGTCTCTTTAACTTTCCAGGATTAATTAGTGCTTTTACGCGTTTTTTGCCAAACGCTGCTTTCGGGTATGATTCGTTTCAGGAGAAAAAGCATGCTTCTAAGTAGCACTTAATTAGGATTTGGAAAGCACTTTTCTCTCTTAAGCGCTTTCCTGAGTTTTCACTTTTCTGTCATAGATCATCGATCAACGCAATTAACAATATGTGATTGCATGTGTTCTGTTATTGGGAAAAAGAATGAACACAAGGATTTCTATTCTCAAGAGATCTTTTGGGATTATTATGTACATACATATACACTTGAATAATTATTTGACTGTAGTTTTATATTCGTATTATTTAATAATTAGTTAGCTCTTAAGGACCATTCTTTTGGTTTATGAGGTCCTACTAACGTAACTTATTTCACCAACCATATCATATCATGATGTTTTATACATATATGTTTATATAGACTATCATATGTGACATGATTAATTGATTATTGGTTTAGGTATCATATTAAAATAATTTGAAAGATAGATATATCCCATGTTAAGAATATGCATGCTTTCGTCATAATATCATCAATTAAATCTTGTATGAACTAACGAAATCATTTTTATTTATTTTTTTGGTTATTATTATACGTATATATGCACACAAAATCATAATATAGAAAGTAAAAATCGTTATGATAATATAACAGCATAATAGATATATGATAATAATTAATAAAAAGAAAATATTTATTTTTTTATTCATATTTTTTCTAACGAACAAACTTTATTAGTTACTATAAATTTTAAGATTAGGTGTTAAGATTTAGAATCTGGCTTATATCAAATTGAGCTTTTTTTTTAATTTATATTTACGTAGATAAAATAGAAAAGTTTTATAAAGGGATCCAAATAATTACAAGTAAATTAAATGACCATTACTGATTGTAAATGATGAGCAAATGCTGAAATATTGAAGTCTTTTGAGTTTAAAATATATTCACCTATAATTTAGTGATTAAATTAGAAAAATTATATCTTAAAATACCTTCCATATAAAACGTGATGTGGTGTGAACATTGATCTACATATTGTGGTAGTACGTTTTCGAAAAGGCAATTTGTTGCCAAAGTATCAAGTAGATATATAATAAAGGAAAAGGAATATTTTTCACCCTAATCAGTTAATTAACACGGTTGGTGTAGGTAAAAGTAGAAAAGAGATATTTTCACCTCTTAAGCTTTGGTTAATAATAAGTATAATTGAGTCATTGAACAGTCAGTATTTTTTAAACTAATTAATTATATGAAAATGTTCCATAGACAAAATCTAGAGGGTAAAAATAACTTTTTTCTTCCCTTATAATAAACAATAATTTTAATTAAACAGACAACTTACTTAGCCTAATTGAAAATTTTATTTGATCTGTTTAGCTCATAATTGATTTAGATACGATAGTAGTTGTGATGTTTAATTAAAAATTATGTTACGTGAATTGAAAAGAAATATATAATCTAATTAATTGCATCAATAAAACTCAGCTTAGCACTTTCAATGTATATATATGATTGGAGCACAACACATTTATAGTCAGGACTTGGTAATTTAATGATTAAATTAATATCATTTGAGAACATCTATTTAATTATTTAACTTCGTTTATGATCTGAAGAACTTCGATAGGTGTAGAAATCAGCTAATATGTTTATAGATCGTAATTATTAATTAATTAAATAAAATCCTAGTTGAAGTCATTCATGCTCTATGGTTAACACACCCACCTACCATTTACAACTCATTATTCTATGCCTATAACTTAATCTATAAAATAAATTATCACCCACTGTTACGTCACTTTCTCACATGATAACTATGTTTCTAACAAACATATATAACATCCCTATTTATCAATCAGTTAATTTAATTAAATAATTATTTTTCATAAAAGTAAAAGAGGCCAAAAAAATTCGATTTTTGTTCGCATTGTAACTTCGAAGGAAAATTTTATTAATTTAGTTCCAGTGGATCGATCTAATAGATTTGCTTTCTGCATTTATGAAAATATAATTTAAACCATAATCAATTTTGACTGACCTTATATATGATCTTGCCATATGCAGCTTTGAAAATTTCCTTTAGCATAATTATATGTTATTATTTAACTTTATAGGTAAGCAACAGAAATTGTTTTGCAATTTTCCACAATATCATGTACCATAACTCCTAAATATTATTGGTCTCCTTGCTAGTCAATCATGTCCAATTGGAGTCATTGCATGTGCCATGTGGGACAATTTATATATTACCCCTTTTATGAATATTTAAAACATAAAATTAGCTATTTCAATCTCTTAGAGCTACAATAAATCTAAAATTATATAAAATTTTGACTATTTTTTAATCTTAATTTATATATTCAAAATATTATTTGTAATTTTTGCCGTGATATGCAGCAAATACTCATCAAAACTGCCCATGGTCCTTGCATGTGAAGAGGGGCTTGGTAGCATTCAATATTAATTGTATATGTCAATAAATAAAATTAAATTATAAATAATAAAGCGGGAATTTCGGTCGCTTTCCATGTTTTTGTTTACTGTTGGCTACAACATGTTCCCTACTACAATTATCTGCAAATTTTATGTGAATTACATGAAACTACGAGCTTGGAAGAGCCTACATAGCTCACATTATTGGTGGTTACTGGTTCATGTATATAATATTTGGTCTTAGGGGTATAATTATCACCCAAATTCAGATTATGTCAACACGGTTTTGGTTAAATTAGTTTCTAGGCATCTGAGATTCTGGGCGGCAGGTGGTTAGATTATTGTTTTTCAAGAATTTGGAGAACTGAAACCTTATTGTTTATCCAATCACTTCTATAAAAATAATAATCACCAGTCTAAAAATATATTATTCAGGTTGATAGTTGGTTGCTAAGAGCTTATACATCATTAGGTACAATTTGAGTCCTTTTCCTAATGGAAAAAGTTATTTATACTTATATATATTTTTGTCATTTCACTGGATTAAAATATTTAAAAAATAGTTTTAAAATAAGAAAAATATTAGATGCATAATTTTTCCCAAGAGTCTATTGAATATGTGCGTGAAAGCCATTGTCTATTGCTTTTACGGAGAGCATATTATTCAACACGTTTTTCTACAGGTGCGTGATTAATTAAGAACAATCGAGAAAATGTTCCATGATGCTGATTAGATTCCAGAGCTAAACTTATGAATTATTATGATTTTACGCATAGTAATAAACAAAGAATAAACGAAGGGAATTTCCTTACCAGGAATTGAAATAGGCACCAAAACTACTTTAGCTAAGGGAAAATGTCATTATGAGATAAAGATATAGAAAGCAGAAACAGTTAAGCTAGCTAACAGCTTCTTAATTGGCTTTTTCTTCAGGCATTGGAAAAATAATACATAGACATGAAAAGAAGTGATTGAGAAAGCTATGTCCCCACAAATGCTCACATGCCAACATCACAATTAGACATTAATCTCCCCTTTAATGTCTTCGTTACCAATAAAAAAGAGACAAGGACAAGATATAGTCTAAGGCAAACAAAGTTAGCCCTCATCCAAAAAAATGATATACATTTTCCCAAATTGCACTATAAATTCAGGTAAAAGGACATAATGAATGGGTATGGGAGTCATGTGGCTTTCACATGAGGAAGAGCAGGGAAACAGATGTTAAGGAACATAGAACACCTGCATAATGTTTAGGAAGAGTGTGAAGAAGAAGGGGGAGTTATTTACTGATAACGCGGACAGAAGCACAATGAAAAGCAACCTGGTATGCGGTGCTAAGGGTGATGCTAACATAGATGGAAACAAAATGGGACAAATTCAACATGAAGAAATACCCTTTGCCTCCTCAAAGTAATTGGGTCCTCGCCCACTGTCCTTACCAAAAAATTCTAATGTCCTGAATTTTGGTCTCAATGGGGCTCCATATATTTATTTCTGTTGTCTAGGAATTTCTATTTGAATGACTGAGCAAATGAGAAAGCTCCTCATATATTTTTTGTCTTTATTTATATTTATGGTTATGTCACGCATACAAATATATTGTATCTTGCGAGTATTGTATACTGTTTTTTCCTTTGTCAGCATATAGAAGATATTCAAGCACATAACTACAATCGATATAACTCCTAAAATCGAACTATAGAACCAAATTCAGTTCCCTACCGCATTACGAAATAGTAAATTAAAGAGGGTTTTATAAATATGTATATGGAAATATGTTAACAACTGCCTTGATCGATTTAAATAATAATTAAATGTTGATCAATTACACATCTGTTTAGAAATTCAAGTTATAGGTGCAGATAATCAAGTCCACATTGTTATGGATAACAGAAAGACCACAAGCTATTAATATAATTTATCTCCCGAAAAATGGATTTGACTTGAATAAGTTTCTCTAGCTAAGTCAAGAATGCTAAGTTATATCTGACGCGTAATTTGAATTTGTGTAGGAAAATTTGATGGATTATACTCGCAGTTGCTGCTTAAAAGTTCTTTGAAAAATTATATTCAGCACTTACTGCCGTCTTAATTGGTATATGAATCATTATGATATTTTAAATTTCTAAAGCTTTTTCCTCTTGTTCAAATATCATGCCATAGTCAGACAGAGCTGCACTTAAATTCCAAAGCGTGCTTGCTGTGTTTAATGTTTATGTCATTAGCAAAAATAAACTACCGCGCTGAGAATTTTTGAAACAAATTCTATGACAAATGGAAACGAAACACTGAACTGGAGCTGTGTTATTGTCTACAAGTTTGTTTGGTATATACTGATTCTCACTTCAACAAAGTTAAAAAAGTTAGTAGTTATTAACACCTAATTTTAGTGGGGCTCATTGTCACTCACTTCTTTTATTAATATAGAACATAATTTTGTCTCGCAAAACTTCAATCTCCAACATATTCTAACGAAAAAGTGGCGAATGTTTGAATAAAAAGAACTCTTGACTTTTTCAGCTTTTTCAATTAAGATTACATTAAAAGAAATTGAAATAAAAGATAGTATCAACATGAATGTAATGCATGATGGAGAATTTTTTTTTAAAAAAATGACTTTTGGCATTAAAAATGCTTTGAAATTGAATTTGCATGTTTTAAAAACATTTTTTTGATTTTAAATATCACATAAACTTAAGTCTTTTCCCAGTTTCCTGTAAGTTAATGTGAATTCAAATTTTAAATGTTTTGTATTATCTTAAGAGTCTTTTTTCATACACAACTTAGTTATTTATGATAGCTTTATTATTGACATTAAATTCAATGAATGAACATGTTGATTTTCAACTGAACATTGTAGAACATCTTATTATGCAAAAATAAACAAGGATGCAGGGGAGTTATTCTAGGATGTACTTAGATGATCAAGACTTGAGGGAAGGGTATCTTTGTAAAATAGAAAGATTCATTTTTTGCTGTTATAACAGATTCGGTATTTGTATATACCAGCAGCTGGAAAACTCAAGTGTACTGACGTAATAAAATTTCCTTAAGCTCTTCTTGAATTCCTTCTTGCCTTCTTTTGATTTCTTTCTTGTTTTCTATTCATCTTCTTCTTTTTGTTCTGGTGTGTGCTGGTGTAAAGTGTGTGAGATTCTGTTGTCATTTTCATTTTCAGTTTTCTATCAATCGACCTTGAAGAGTTTGAGTGTTCTGTTTCTGTATTTTCTTTGTTTCTTGATCATTGATTTGTGATCCAATTGTCTCCACAAACATGTTGATAAAAATTGAATTACTAATTAGTTGATACATGATAATTTGTGATTGTCTAGTTGACTTCTGATAATGTAATTTAAGAAATAAGCAATAAGTGATTGATGATAAGTGTTGATCATAAACTTTACGAATTAACATATAAAAATTTTTCAATAATTACTTGATGTGAAACTTAGAATGTAAGAAAATTATACATAAAATACAAGTGATTATGACCGTACCTAAAACCAGAAAATCAAACAAATACATTAAAATTAACATATCAACAAAAAATCAACATTTTCAAACTCAATCTATAGAAATAAAAAAAAAAGGTGTATAAAACTTTCTGCGTGATGTTTCATGCACAATTCATATTGTAGATTTAAACCTGTCCAAAGCCAAAGACAGACATCCGCTTTGGGATTTTCGCCAGAAAGGCAATGAATTTTTTCCATGAAACTTCATATATACATGCAAGACCATAAAGTTAAAAGCATTTGATTGATTTGCTTTTGTACATTTTAATTGGGGATGTGTCTTCTGGTTTTGTGAGCTTTTTGAGGTTGCATTTCTTTGTCCCAACATTTGCTTTGTGTGTTGCTGCCAAAGCGGTGGGGACAATTCCTAATATCCCGCTACCGACACTCGAAATATTCTCTTCTTTGTCATACACGGATTAGGGCAGCTATGGACCACTTATCATTCACCGCCAACCCCATTTCAAGTAGTGAAAAGTAGAGGATTAGCAAGAACATTTTTTTGCTCCATTTGATACTTTCCCATTTAATTTTTTTCGTACAATTTTGTCTTGATATCACAACTCAAAACAGTACGCATTTTATCACAATCCAAAAGGTTAAGGTGAAAAATTATTAATTTTTTTTTTTGATGTATTATTATTCCTTTTATTGCAATAGGGAGTTTGATAAAAAAAGAATTTTGGAAAAGATTATAATTATTTATAAATGAGAAGATATTCACCTTTTTTATATTCTATTTTCTGTAAAAGAAAAGATGAAAAGGTCGTCTTCCACTATAATTTTCACTCAAAAGCATTGTGGGTTGACTTTGAATAAGTGGTATGAGGATGAATATACGGCATATGAATTTGAAGTATAAAGGGCATCATTTTATATATAGACTTTTACCATCTCTTCAAAAATAAAACGACTTTATTAATTGTGAAATCTAGCAGTATGTTTGAAATTTAGAAATAAAAACACATAAAAGTAAAAGGTAAAGCACTCGGGTTTGCTTAATTTTTTTTTTTCAAAGAAATCATAATTAGTTTAATTTTACATTTCAGCCTGAATGTTATTAAAGTCCAATCAATTTACATTTCTCTGAGAACAAAAAAAAACAAATATCACAACTTTGTATTTATTTTATGTGATATAAATTTTTATTTAGTTTACTATTTTTTATTTCCATATTTTCATCCTCAATATGAATATTATTTTTAGTTTGTTTATGAACTTTTCTTATAATTATACATAGAATAATGCTATTTATTCTAAATTTTTATTGCAAATCTGATTTATAATAATTGTGTGATGTCATGACATTCATCAAGTAAATAGATATTTTTATAATTTTTCAATTGATTTGTAATGCTATTTCATCAATTAATATCTTGATGTTTTAAATGAAAATTAAGCATAAAATTTAGAATATGCAGCACATTTTGCCTCAAAATAAATATCATACCAACAACCCTACTAAAAGCCATGCAAATCTGACCCAGCTTCTTAGATTCGATTGAGGGGAGAGATAGAACTCGTAATCGAACAATTGTTGGCCCGGCTAAACTGTCTATTGGGCTCAATAATTTTATCGGACTTTCACATGCGACCACAGCGTGCCGTTAAATTCACTCTATTTTTTATATGGTTAAAATTCTCACTATAAAACCATGGGAAATTATTGCCGAATAGGTAGGTGCATTTATCGGCAATAATCATAACAGTTTGTGGGCCTTCGGCAAATGTTTTGGTCTTTTATGTTCAATTCACCCTTCTTCCTGTCCAATCTGAATTTTAAAGTTTGATCAAGTACTAGTGTTTTGTGTGGGGGACTCTTTAGCCTGAAATGAAAATTCTAGATATTATAAAACAACAAAATAATTTCTAATTGTTGTAAACTATTAGCATAAAGACTAATAAAATAAAGAAGGATATAAATGAAATTAACAAAAATGGTAAGGAAATAAAATGGATCCATATCAAGACAATTGGGAGAGAGTTTCAATTCTTAATTCATTCATACGTTGACACAATGCAATGCCTTCTATCTATAGTAAATAGAAGGTGTAGTTTTGTAAATATATATTGATAATATGCGGAAACAAAATAGATAATTTACATATTTATATTTATTCTGCTTTCTGTATGTATGTCGTTTGAATGGGTACAAATCTACACAAGTATCAAAATATTAACAATATTCCCTTTTGGATATGCACTCTTTGAACATATGTTGTACTTGATCTTTACTAAAGAAGCCCAGTGAGGTAAAAATTCTGGTAAAAGGGGTACAGTTCTTAATAAATTAAAAAGTAGTATTTGAAATGTTTTGAGATCTGACTCGTTAAAAATCTTTACCAGCAAAATTTAGTGAAATAAAACTTAGCCAAATAGTAAAAGAATATGCCCAATATTACTATAGAAGTTCTTCGCTCAGAAATTGCCCACAAGCCTGTGAGAATAATAATTCACAAAATGAACGACGTTCCTTGATGAAATGCTCCCCCCGAAATAAATTTTTATATTTTGTTGGGGGTTACGAGTTTCGAAGAACTTCAGGGATATGTCGTTGGTTCTTTCTGCATTGATATATTTCATTGGCTTCGAGGCTTTAAGCAGATCAAATATATATCCTATATTATTATATCTAATAACACTTGAATTTTGTGTTAATCCATCATAATAAAAATAATTTTAATTCAATAATTGAACATATATAGAAAATATAATGTGTAGCTAAGTTCATGCATTATATGTAACATAACATAAATTGCATTAGGATATGGATCCTTTCTAGATAAAGAGACTGGACTAGCACTGAAGCACTCAACAAAAATGTTTTATCCATACAAAAATATTTTTAAAATATAATTGGATGAATGGACAAAAATTCTATTAAGCTTGTACTCCATCTGCAACTCGAGACAATATTTAGTTTTTATCAAATTTTAAATAACATAGTCTAATGTTATGGCAAAACTTATAATTTATTGAGACGAAAAATGGTTCCAATAAGTGCATTTTTATATATTTGAGATTGATGGATAGATTTTTTAGGTTCAACTCACAATGTTATACTTTCAAGTTCTATAAAATAATAATACATTTAAATTGATATCGGACGTGTTTTTTTGATGAAAAAGTTCTAATACTTAAATCAACAAAAAAATATAAAAAATAAAAAAATATATAAAAATTTAGATTACCTTTTCTTTCTTTTTTTTTAGAGAGATAGAAAGTTTGGTCTCCTCTTTCCTTTCTCTTATTTTATCTTATCTTTGATTGCAACTTCTTTTTATGTGATTTTTCATCATAGAATAAAAATGAAATGATGAGATCTTCTTATCTTTAAATAGTGTGTTAACCGTATTTTATTAATGTTCTCATCAGATCAGATCTCAGAGCTGCAAATTACGTCATTGTTATATCGTCCGAAGCTGATAAATGATAGGACTGATAGATTTTAGTGATCAGAAAATTTCTTTAATCATAGACCTCTCTGTACCTTCTAACCATTCCCAATTTTACAAGTATAGTAGATACATACGGATTAGGGGTCAGATGTTTCATAGAATATACAAACTTTCTTCCCTAAATCGGCATGAATATTGTTAAGGATCAAATCATTTAGTACTCTAATGCGGATGTGATAATGTTCACATGAGAAGTAAGATATATCGGATTAGGTTTTATTACTCCAAGATCAAGAATACCACGTGTCTGTGGGATCAAATGAGAGAAAAAGAGTTTTTATCATATTATGAAAAATTCTCTTAAATATTTAACTCCTCTAATTTTTATCCAAATATAATTTAATATATTATCTCTTTTAGGTGTATGCCATTCACAAGGTACTTTTGGGAGAGTAAGTCATCTGACGACACTAGTCTCAATTAAGACCACAAGTTAAATTGGAGCAAATTTTATGGAAAAAAAATACAAAAATAATTATATATTTTAATCATATTTTTGAATTAATCAACTTAATTAAAAATATATTTTTTAAATAATTTTATTTTTGAATTTAATTTATCTTAATTTAAAAGTTATAAAATTACACTTTTAAATTAAGATAACTTTTAAACCAAGATAAATTGAATTTAAAAATAAATTTGTCTAAAATATAAGTTTTTGATTAAATTGATTAAAATTTTTTGAACATAATTAATTTAGAAAAATGATTAAAAAATATGATCATTTTGTACTTTTTTCAATTTTACACAAGCCTTGTACTTATTTTGAACAAATTTTATATTTACCTCTTCATGAACTACATAATCAATTAGAGCTAATTTCACATTGGCCTCATAAAAGTCTTACGGGCTTAAAGGGAGCAAATTTTATATTTTGCCTCGTGAAGGGTTACAGGCTCTACAGCACTAATAGCTCAACTGGAGCAATAATAGGCTCAATATTAAGCTAATATTATATGGGTCTCAGTAAGGACCGTGGGGTCAATAAAAGCATTTATTTTCTTTTTTTGAGAATAATATCTTTTAAATCAATTGGTATATATACTACATTTTTAAATGATCTATGGATATTTCATTGGCTGTACTGTCTTACTATAACAGGTGAATTTTTCTGTCAATTTTATTTTATTGCAATGACAATTTGTATATCGCGTAGTAAATAAATTGCTTGTTAAAGGTTTCAGATATTTACTGATTAATAAATCTTCATCTTCTTTAATTAATGACCATTGGAGTTTTCAACAACTCTTTGTATCCTAAACAGTTATGTCAAAGCAAAATGCAAGCAAGACATGAATATATAAATACCAAAAGGTATAAATATAAGAAATAATAATATAAAACATCAAAAGTATAAAAGTCTACTATAACTCGAACTCTGGTTGCATCATATCACTAGGAAGGTACTTACCATCATATATTTTATTTAATTAATTTAACTCGAACTCTGATTGCATCATATATTTTTAATTTAAAGAGTAAAATTTCATAAAAAAGTTTTATGGGTACATTTAAAGATGGGTAATATTAAATATTTTAAGTTATATTTCAAAATTAATTAGTATTTTAAATTATATAATAAGTATGTTGTCAACGTTACAAATTTAAAATTTTTTTAATTTTGAAATATTTTTATATTATTTAAAACTCCTTATTTTATGCAAAATTTTAATGAATAAAGTGACGTGACACTCTCATTTCACCTAAGATATTAATTTTAGAATATAACTTAAAATCTCATATATTACTCTTTAAAAATATTCTGGATAGTTTCATTATTTCAAATGAAGACAATGTTTTCATAAAAAAAAATGTTAGAAAACAGTAGAGTCTAACAGATGGTGGGCTTAGCACCAAATTGCCTACAACATTAGGTTTGTGAAGCCCGACTTTCTCATGGCCTTGATGATTGTTTTGATACCCATCTAAATAATTATTCCTTTGCCTCATAATATTTAAACTTATAATTTTATCTTTTGTTGGGTTTGATTAGTTTACTTTTAAAAAAATAAAAAGCGTTATTGAAGAAGAAAATAAAACATTATTACAAACATATATGGATTTATTTAAGTACTTTATGGGATCTATTTACAAAAGAGTATAAAAGAGGGCTATTAAAGAAAAAAAATATGTTGAAAATATCGCCACAAATTTTTTATTTAATCCCAATTTCCACGCATGTTTGAAAAATGGACGTGGAAAGGGTTCAAATGGACGGGACAATTCATTTAGAGATTAAATAGAATTCAATTGGGCTAAGAATTATGGGTTGGACTTGGTAAATTTTTTAGGTCGGAAACATCCGACATGAACTCCAAAATAATAACTTTAAAAATATCACTTGTTATTTTTGTGAACCGCAAAATAATAAAATTTTTTTATGTTATTTTTTTCATAAAAATATTGAATATGTATCAATAACAGAAGTATATTATTAAATTAATATATATATATAAATTAATTAATTTAAAATTTTATGTAAGTAAAAATACTATTTGACTCGACTTTACCTAATTCAAATCAAACTTCACCTACCCTACAGTGAAAATAAGACTCATTGCTGATAGAGTTGGAAGCAAATATATATTATCGACACCTAGAAGCTGAAAATTAGCTTCTCCATAGGGTTCTCTTACACCAAGAAAAACGTTCCGTTGTGTTCACTCACGGACATAATTCATTTAATAAATAATAAAAAATAAAATAAAATTTTATGTCATCCATTGATACATTATACAGCCAATCAATTTGAACAAGAAATTAAATTAATTAATGATCTCGTATTTCCATGAACTTTCTCTATCTTTTTCATCATTCTTTTTTTTCAACATGTACAGTCAAATCGAGAACAAAAGATTTCTGACTTCTTCTCCCTGGAGAAAGAATAATCGCAGGCATATCTTTGATATGATGATATCCCGCAAGGAATTACTATCAATTTGTTTAAGCAGATAAATACAAATTTACTAACTTTAAAAATTGTAATTAATGAAGTAAAATAAGAATTCTTGTGTTAGTGAGTGTCACTATCACTTAATATAAAAATTAATTATGATTGATTAATTCAATTTTGGAGGAATTTAAAAATGAAAATTTGGAAAGAAGGTAGAGTGGCCTGCCTAAAAAATTTTGTCGTTGATTGGGGTGACCTGAAGGTCTTGTCGTAGAACTCAAGGTATTATTTGGTCCGTCATTTAATTATAATTGTCAAATATGGACAGAATAATTAATTATTGTGCTTTTAAAAGTAAATTAATTAAATTTTTGTGTTGTTTCTTTCAATAGTACTGTTTCTACTACGTTGGTGCTTCTTGTGGAGGATGCTTTCTCATGGCCCCCAGTTTTGCTAAGATTAATCACTTTAGTCGTAATTAATCAGAATTTTTGTAAAATAGAATGAAATTTGGAATTTGAATTTGATAGTTTATATAATTCCTTAAAACTATGATTTCTTGCAGGGGGCATTGCAATAAGAAAATTAAATTTGATCATGTAATATTTAAAATATACGTTAAATACATACTTTTACTTGGTAACTAGCTAATATATATGTATATCATTGTACATACAATTGTTTGAAAAAGACAAACCGAGTCATCTCTTACTTTACCGAGATAGTTTAATGGGTACAAGCATTAAGTGTATTGTTTAACTGGTCGGCTGTTGAGATCTACTGAGGAGAAAAATGGAAGCCCAAGGATAAAATAGGAACTGAAATTGCAGACCCTTTGACATTATGAAATGAATACCTACCACGTATATATATTATGGAGTTGATTAATGTTATTTCAGTCTGATCTGCCTTTTGTTTCTCATTAATTGATGTCACTGCTTACAAAAAGTTTTCAATGCGTGCATGTCGCCTTCATACAAGGATTCATCGGATTGCAATCTTTATATGGTTAAAGAGAGAGAGAGAGACTCATAATTGGTTATCTTCTCTGTTCTCTCTTGCAATCATTAATTGAATTTTGTATTTTTTATAGCCATATACTTATTTGAATTTGTATCTTTTCTGTTTATTTATAATGTTTGGAGCATTTGGAAGAATCGTTTGCAGTCTTCTCTATTTGTCTACAACCTAGAAACATTTCTGCTAGAGACTCACAGATAAAATGATGTGAAAAAAAAAAATTTGATGTGAAATTAAATCGTTAATTATAATATACAATTATTTTCATATTAGTATGGATATTATTAAAAATATGTTTAGAATTAAGGTGTTATAATTTCTAAAAATTATAATTATTGTAAAATAACATTATTAGTTGTCCATTGAGCTAAATATGATTTGCCAAATAACTTAGTGTGTTTTCAAATATTTAATATATATCGCAATATATATTGTGGACTGTGATTGATAATGAATAGAAAAAATATCTAGTGTAAATGATTGATTTGAGGGTTGGAATTGAAGACATTTTTTAAGCTTTCTACACATGTCGACAAAACCAACGAACAATTTCCAAATCATGTCAATAGAATTCTAATTTTAAATGAAAAAGAAATATTATTTGTATTTGGCCTACCAAACAAATCACAAGGGGAAATGAAGTCAAGGTGAAAACTAATTGTTTGATTTAATCTGTAACCACTATGCCTACTAGGAATCCCATTTTCAATACATGATTTTGATTTTAGAGTAAGCATCCTTATTAATTATGATCCAAGATCCAAAAATAATATGAAAGAAAACCATAAATTCAAGGTCATTCCTAAGTATGTAATCTAAAATGAACTCTAGATAGGCCTGCAAAACAAACAAATAATGAAAAGTCTTATGAATGCTTGCAGATTTCATCAACGTCTGCCATTTAATTTCATGAGATGTACGATGTTAACTGCTGAGGGAACCACGTAGCTGTGCCTAACAAGAAAAGAATTTTGATGACCTCATGGTTTTCGATGCTGTTGAATTTTGATTCCTGTAATTCACGGTGATGAAACCCAAATCGAAAATTCATTGAAGGTGTGTGTTGAAAGAGTAAAAAGATAAATCACACGAAGGGAGTGTTTTGGATTTGGGTGACAGCTGAGCTTGACTGCTTGGTTGGAGTCCATGAGGATGAAGATGAAGGCCTGACGTTGATCAATGGAGAATGATGTATGCGCATGTGGATGTGTTGATGGGTAGCAACCAATGGAAAAATGGAGAGTGGTTTCGTGTTGTTTGGGAAGTCTATATACGGAAGGAGTAAAATATTTTTTTCGGTTGTTTCATCGCCTTGCACTTTATGATAAAATGTAAAATAAAATGTTTAATTGCCTTGCACTTTATGATTAAAATAAAGTTTATGTTAAATAGAAACGACGGATATTAATAAAATACAAATTTGCTAATTACAACATATGTAAAGATGCTTAATTAATCGTTACAATAAGAAAGTATTTGAAATTGAGATAATGTAATTTTTAATTCTCAATTATGAAATCTAATCATGAGTTGTCTAAGTACAAACAAGAGTGGGAAACCTAATAGATTAGGCTGGACAATAGTATAAAAAATAGAATGAAATTTATTATCGAGTCAAATTTATTGTCTGTACAATATTTAGTTAATTTACATATAATTTACGTGCATCTTTAATTGAAATTTTCTTGGTATTATCAAGTTTTGCTTAAAAATTCTTTTGTTTAATGTGAACTTCAACTCAAATACAAAACTCTAGCCACGTCTCTTAAATATAAGCACATAAGGGATTGGTAAAAACTATCTTCTAAGAGTAAGAGTCTACAAAATAATTTTGATTTTTCAAAATTAAGTATTAGTATAGCAGTCCTATTAACAGAACACTAAAATTAAAGTCGATTAAAACACGTAATTCCACGTTTAATTGGTATAATTTGAAAATCTGCAAAATTAGGATTCTTTGCAATTAATGATCATTGACTTGCCTTATAAATTTAAATAATATAGAATTAATCGCATGCAACATCAAACCTTTGATGCTAATTGTCAATTTCAACATTTAATGACGTTGTTTGATAGCTTGATATTGTCAATATAATTTATCTTTTTTCTCTTCTCGTCTTTTCCTCTTTATAAAACAAGCAGGTATAAGTCTATATCAATCATGCATAACAGTTGTCGACCATCATCAACGAATCAAAATTTGCTTAGTTTTAAGCTGCATTCCGTATGAAGACAATAAATAACAGTAATTCTATATATTCTTTTCCTTAATTTCGTTAATCCTTTTTAGCTCATTAATTGTTAAACATTAATCTTCCATTGAAGAGATAGTAGCTAGTGATTGACTTTGAAAAACTTGGTTGTATTTGTATATATATCATGAATTCCCCCAAGGCAATAAGCGAGAGCGACTTGAGCTATTTTTGATCCTAGTGCTTTCGTCTTTTAAATCCTTTTGACTTAAGAGTATGGACAGAAGATATCTTGCATACAATGGATATGCTTTATCTTTATAAATTAATATTATGTTATGCATATGGTTGACATGCTTTTGTTTGTTTACCTGGCATACAGTGTTTTCAATTGTCTTTGTTTATTAAAGTAGGTGTATTCTTTACGTATTTTAGGCTTATAATATCTGAAAATTCAATCTTAAAAATATATATTTTGAGCCTTTGATAGAGGATATATCTGCTTCGGAAATATGTCTTCATGCTCTAGTAATAAAATTGAATCGTGAAAAATGCCAATCTACAAGTTGATTATAGCAGTGGAAGCTTTAAACAGCTCATCCCATATCCCACTTAACATTAAATTTAAAACTGAAAATATTATTTAATATATTTTTAATTTAAGGGATCGCGCAACTACATAGTTATTTATTCTTTCCTTCTTTTTTTTTTAATTCAATTTTTCTTACATTGACCATTTTCTTAAAAAGAAAAAAAAAAGAAAAGAAAATCTAACTCAGCAATCCCTGTATCAGAAGTTTGAAAAAAAACATCTAAAAAGCATTTCATTTGAAATCAAAATTTCAAATAACAAAATCCTCAACAGAAACAAAAATAAAGTCTAAAGGCATTCCAAATGTGAACAGTTCACACTTGAGTTCTTGAGTCTGGATCATATTTTATGTAGAAAACATGGAGTGGGTTCAACGTTATCTTTTTCTTCTCTAAAGTAAGCATTAATGGAACCAATTTTTAAAATTACGAATAACTGAAAGTGTCAATAAATTCAACCCATTTATATTCATTGATCAAGATCAAAGGTTTATTGCATCATAAACAATATGAATATGATTTGTACGTAGTGGGTTGCATTTTTATACTTAGAACGTTCTTAATAAGCCTATGAAGAGTATGTAAAATAAATTAAGGAATAATTTTGAACTTCCATTATTGTCTATTGATAGATAAAAGTAAGAGATCGATTTTTAAGTAAACCAGCTGCCTTATTTGTTAGAACTACAGGGGCTACTAAAATAACGCTGGTTATCTTGAAAGTGATTATTAATTAACTGAATTACTCAGTTTGGAACCTCTGAAAGTAACACACACACACACTTTTTGAGCCTCTTCATACGCTTCAGGGAAACCAATATAGCAGCACTGAACTGCTAGATCCGAATTTTATCGAAATGAGAAAATCGATAGCACTGAAAAAGCAGATAACAAGTACACGAAATTAATTACGCAAGAAAGTATTCAAAAATTCTTCTCATACTAATTGGAACTACACGAGATGGCTTGATATTCATGTACTTGTACAACTGTTTCTGCTATTGCAGACATGAAGATAACATTAAACAAATGGAGCCACTATTGAATACCCTAGCTCAGGTTGTAGCCAAAACGTCAAAGCAACTTGCCAGTTTTACTATTGCCTTATCGTGGTCTTAGGGAAGATTGTCATGTTTTAAATAAGGGAATAAGGGATCAGAAACGTTACTTTTTGCATTGTAATTAGAAAATCAAAGATAAATTTATTAATTAAAACTGACCAAGAAGATCAAGCAATTAACAAACATATATCTCAAGACATGAATGTACTGAAAAGTGCTGGTAGTAATTGACATATATCCAACTAAATTCACTGAAATACTTTCATATTTTGGATTTCGAAGTCCTAAGATTCTTTTAGCATCAAAGCCAAAGAATTTAATCCAACCACTAAGTAAAAGAGAACCAGAAGAGACCATATTACTGCTTAAACAACAATCAGCTGTACTAAAGAAATGGTAAAAATGAAATAGCAAGTGGGCCACAAATCTCTTGATAAATTCAACGGGTATTTCTGAAATTTGGATCCCAAATGTCCTAATAACACAGATTTACACCAACCATGCACCGTGTTATTCATGGCCAAAGTACCTTGGCTCTTGAAATGTAGAATCTTGTGGTATGCTTTGTTGACAAGTTCTGTAGCCAGAAGGAATTGTAGGATAAACGAAAGAGCTTATATCTTCCCAAGTGGTGCTTTCTGCAGATGTAGTCCCGGTGCTTCCATTGACCACGTTCATCCCATAGAATCTCTCCAATTCATCTAACTGTTGTTGATTGCTGTAGGACAATTGATCACTTAGCTCAGCTGGAAAATTTTCCAGGCTTTGAGACATAGCCGCACTAAATTGAGTTTTTGGTAATTGAGAACCAGTACTATTATTCATAGATGTTGGTGACGCAAGGATGCTCATTGTATTATCATAAAATTGATCTTGGGAGAAAAAGGCATCAAAACGGTATTGAACACTTGGAGAAGTGGTCGTCATTGATGGTTGATGATCATCAGAAACTCTTCCTCCTAGCTTGATCAGCAGGTTCCTAAAAGAATTCTCGTCCTTGAAATGATAGTCTAATTGTTGGGGATTCACCGGCTGTGTGACAACAGGAAGATCTAGCCAGTAGGGGGTTTGGTTCATGAGCCCCGGAACCATTAAACTCTCACTCTCTCTTTTCACCTCTTGCTTGAAGCAACCATCTCGCCGCGCCTGTTGTTCTTTGCGCTGCTTGCCTAGGAGCTTCTTCTTTAGCCTTGTGTTCCAGTAGTTCTTAATATCATTATCAGTTCTTCCCGGTAATTGAGCGGCAATTATAGACCACCTATTTATGCATATCAAATAACACTTCTATTAATTAGTCACATAATAAGACCTAAATAATCGGTGAATTTATTGTTACAAGAAAGATTAATTACCTGCTGCCTATACTTATATAGAGGCTGCAAATTATGTTATCTTCTTCTTCTGAGAAACCTCCATGCTTAATGTTAGGTCGCAGATAATTTAGCCATCGAAGCCGACAGCTCTTACCACATCTCTTGAGCCCTGTATTTTGCAAAAACATCCAAGAACGTATGAATCATAATTAATTCAGAAACACATACGATTATAAGTAGAGATAGAAGGATTTTATATGTTTACGCTGTTAATTAATTACCTATCTTCTGTGGCAAGGCTATCCAGTTGCCGCCGGTGCCATGCTGCTCAATATAAGCTTTTAGTTTTGCATCTTCCTCCGGTGACCATGGACCTCTCTTCACGTTGGCTTTGTCACAGCAAGGAGCTCTTCCCATGTTTTGTCTGTGTTAGTTTTTTCTCTTGATAATAAAGATCTATAATAATGCTATTATTTATAAGAAAAAGAGTATAATAGCTGGAGAAGGAGAGACAAGGGACGGTCTCAGGATTTCAAAAAGTAGAATGAGAAAAAGAGGGTAACTTTTATGCATAGAATAATGGGAAAATTAGAAATGCCAGATGAGGAGACCAAGTTTTTTTCTCATTGTCCTTCTTAGTTTAGCATCTACCAAATTTATTTGCTAATCCGCCATGCCCCCTTGACTATCACTCTCTCCGATTATGATCATCAACGTCTGCTATGGAGTATGATGAAATAGGTGATGATCATGAGCTTTCATTTGATGTATCCATATGGATGATATGATAATATATCATCAAACGTCAGAAAAAATAATTATGAAAAATTTTATTTATTGAAGAAAAATTTATGAATAATAGATAATTTCAGTCACTAAAACAGTGTCACAACACTTTGTAATAATGTATATGAAATCACATTTATAACAGATATTGTTGTGATGTTATAATTTGTTAATATAACATTTTATATTACATTATAATTACTTACAAAAATGAGCTAATTTTATTGGAATTTTGATAGATAATAAGACATCCAAAAAAGTTTAGGTAATACGGTTTCAAATAGGATAATTCAATAAAAATAAATAATGTATTATAAAATTTTTCATTTGTTAATTAATAAAATTTTAAATGAATATATATGTGGCCAAAATTTATTAAATGGACATACATATAATGTAATACATCCTTTATTACATCTCCATTTTATTGGGGATTAAAATTTTGTCACCATTTTGCTGCTTAAGATTTGATCGACAATTGTTTTCCATTTTCAATAAATACTCAACTGGGCTTTCTAATTCATTTCCTATAAAGATTTTAAATGGATCAAGTGTTGAGAAAATTTATTATTACCAAAATTTTGATAATTGTGAGTTGATACGCATGAGAATGCTTGTAATAATTTCTATTTGTGCCAAGTAGTACTGTGATGTGTAATATATGAAGAGGGTATTCTGTTATGGTTGGTGACCAAATGACCAAACAAGAAGAAAACTACCATGGGAAATACGGATTTACCACAAACATTAAAATATAATTTAAGGAAAGTTTCAAATAATTGCAACAATAATGGATTGCTTTAGCCTTGGACTAATCTAATATATAATTAATCAATGACCCGTATACCATTTGGGACCAAAATTATATATAATTATCAAAGACACGGCAGAGATACATAGTAGTAGTACTAATTTACAGGAGAGAAACAATGCAAGCCCACTGTCTTATCAATTGCATCACAAGACGAGACTTTATTGCTTATCTGCTTTCCTTTTCAAATATATAATAACATAATTATTATAGGATATCCACAAGAGAGCTAATGCTAATCGCTAATGCATGAACATAATAAAAGACAGAAGAAATAAATTAAAGGCACAGAGAAATATATATGAGCTTCCCATAGAAAATGAAGGTTGACTTGATTCCAGATGGAGGGAGAAAAGTCAAAAGATGGGCATTAAAATAAAATTTTGGATGTCTATTTTTCACTGTGTTTAGATTTGTATGTTGATTAGCCTTTTCCACTGCGTTTGTTGCATACTAACGTGATGGAGAAATAAAAGTACAACTTTAATTTTTCAAACGCAATAAGGAAATGGTCTTCTGGTAGCCCACCTCTCTTTGTTTTGCCTTTGATCTGTTTTCCTAGGTGTGTATGTAATCTTGGACCTACTTACTTTGAAACAGTCTACCACTGCAATAAAGCTCAAAGAATTTTTATCAAGTTACTTTCATGACGATTCTCAAGGTGTTTATGTAAATATGATATATGCCCAGATTAGGTAAAAAAAAAAAGCGTGTAGATTACTAAACCGCTGTTCATATGGAAAAATTGTATTTAGTAAGGGGAATTGATGTTCTGAATAATAAAATAAGCAAGAAAAGTTAATGTTTCTTCAAACCCTAATTACCGTGCAGTCCGCATTTTCTATGCTCAGATGGATTGTATTTACACTCATTTTCTATGCTCAGATGGATTGTATTTGTTGGGAGATGTCAATTCATTTCGTCGAAAAGGACTGAATCCTCGTTAGAAAAAATGAGGTACCTCTCAATTCTGGATATATAAATTAACATGAGATTCATTTTGAAAAGAAGAGTGAACTTGTGAGTTACCCTTATTGGGTATGGAGCGCAGATAGATAAAATTCTTGAAAAATCTATTAATTTGTAATAAGGACTAGCTAGAAATGTTGCAGTTTTCTAGTGTATGAGTATGATAGCCAGAAAAATATCCTAACTAATAATTAATGGAAGATTATTTTTAAAAGAATAAACTTACCACCAATTCAGAAAAGACAACTTGGGTTAATATATCAATATTAATATTTTAAATGAAGATAATTCGAAAGATTTTCGTTAACAATAATTAAAGGAAAGCCGTCTAATTATCTTGTATAGAAGTGTTATTGTAAAATATTTGATAATTCTAAGCCCCTCAATGTTCTTATAGACCTTTCAGCATCGATGTTAGAAAACTTTCCCGGTGATGACTATTAACTTCATGTTTGTATTCTCCAGTGATACTTTTATTCCTCCGCCAAACAAAAAGCTCAGTCATCAATTCAGATTTTTCTTCAAGTAAATAAATAAATAATCTTCTTACACAAGAACTGTTGAGTTTAAAGCTCTAGAAACTGAAAAAGAAAAAAAAAAAAAGAAAAGGAGGTGGAAAGGTCAAAAAAAAAAAAAATGGAAGATAAATTCAAAAAATCGGATTAACCCAAGGTGAGAAAATAATTTTCAAAGAATTTTCTTAAGTGATAATGGTTAATGGAGCTGTCACACAACGAAGACTAAATTGAAGATTGTGGTATCCTTGTTAGACCGTTCCTACGACCCAATATTTCAATTCTACAGAGCCTTTATAGAAATTTGAAGTTAAAATATTATTTACGTCACTTTCTGTAAGTAATGAGTTGGATTTTTGTCATTTATTTTAATTATTTACTCGTTTTTATTAATTTAATTGAAAAAAAAAAAAACTTTTTCAAAACAGTACGAGTAATTTTGAGGTACTGATTTTTTTGAGAAATTAATTTATATTTATATAATATTTATATACATATATGTATAGAGTGCATACTGCTTCCGTCACAAGAGCTTGTAGGTCACTACCAGGCCTTGTGTGGCACTTGCAAGTTGCAACTACAAGGCATGACCGTGCTGACCACTGAAACCTACTAACATTATAAAAATATGTTTAAAATTAAAGTATTATAATTTTAAAATTATTGTTGGTGTGAAATAAAATTAAAAAAATATTAAATATTATTAAAAAATAAACGTACTTAAAATTGGTGTCATAAAAAATATTTTGTAATTTTTCTTCTAGAATTAAGTGAATATCACTAGTATCAATCTTACCCTTAAAGCAAATGAATTTTGGAGAGAAATGAAAAAAAAAAAAAAATTGAGGAGAAAGAAATAGAAAGAAAAGAAATAAAAATTAATTAAATAAAAATTAAAATATTCATATATTTAAATTATTTTATAACCTTTTATAATAATTAATGTTCATACACAGTTTTTAAACATTTGTTGAACAATTTTACATAAATATATTCTTATGACGTTACAAAGAAAAACAAGTTTATTTTTTTCTAATTTAATGATTTTTAGAACAAGATATTAATTACATTTATCATTAAGAACTAAAAGAATTATTCATTTTTTAGTTTAATACAACTGTAATGCAATGCAATGCAAACCTTTTTATTAAATTAAAAGAATTCATTATTTGACAAGTTTAAGATAGAGTAATTCGTATTACTTTCGGGTAAAAAAAATTCAAATGTTAGGTGGAGAAGTTCGAAAGAGAAAATTGGCCAACGAAAAAGTACTGAAGTAACCAACTAATTGGATTCAACCAGAGAACGAAAGCAATATCACTGTATCAACATCATTTTGTTAATTAGTTATATTTGCATTTAGAGAAATTTCTTATTTTTAAAGTTAATTTTTAATTTTAAGCAGTGAGATAATAAAATTATGATAAATAAAATTAATCTCACGTATTAATTTTAAAAAATTCTTAAAATTATCAAAAAAAAGAATTGAATTTTTAATTTTGAAAGAAAATAATATTAAAAGTATCAAAACTATAGTCTCTTATAATTATAACATTTTATTTATAATAAAAATAAAGTTTAAATAAATTATAATATTATTTTTAAATTCTAAAAATAAAATAAATAAAATAAAATTTATACAATTTTCTCTGCTTTCATCTTCCTCCTTGGTCAAGTACTATAATTTGGAAAAAAATTTATTTAATATTAGTCGTTGGTTTTTTTTTCTAAGAATTCTTGGTATATATTTAGCGTCAAACTCTCCCACTTATGAAAAACTCAACTTTGAATTTTCTTGTAAGTTGCATCAACTTCAATATTATAACTTTTTCTATTTGTAGTTTTGGGTGTATTTGTATAGAAATCATGAAATCATCTAGCAATACTAACATCAACTTGTTATGAGCGATATTTGTTACATTTATTTGATTTGATTTTTATCCACTAATAATTTTTTATTAAAATTTTTAGTTGAAATATTACAATACATATTCGTAACTTTTTGAAATCACACTTTTCATAATCAATAACAATTTCAATCTGCAACATAGAAACTGAATTATCATTAGCTGCTCTTTCAATAGTGTATTATCTAAAATATTTTCATTTGAATTCAGTGTTATTCACATAATTAAAGATGGTATCGTATTTCTCGTTTAGTACTTCATTCATACAATCAAAACCATCATTAGGTAGTTGCTCATTATGATATGCAATCCTAACATTAATTTGGAGCTCTTCTTGCAAAACTCGCACTTCAAACTCATTTCTTACTTTCTTCAACTTTTGATTAGAGACACTTGAATATTTACTTTTATAAGAATCCAGGATATGTTTTTGTCAATCTTTGATTAATTTGTATACATCCTACTGCTCGTAATACTAGATATTTACTTGCTTATGTCATGTTCTTCCAAATAATAAATCCTTTATATTCAGGTTATCAAAAATATAACAATAAATCTTATCTACAAGCTTCCAATGGAAAATCTCATAAAACATGTTTTTTCACATACTATAATTCTTCTATAAAGATTAATACACTCCATGATTTAATTTCATTCCCTATCTTCAACTATATAGATACTATAACGCATACCATCAATCCTACCTCCAATCTTAAAAAGATGATTTTAATGATATTCACCAAATTTTTGTGTAAGAATAACCCCTTCAAATGATTAAATACAATTTAAAACGTTTCAAATGATTAAATACAATCTAAAACGTCGAATATTATGCTAGTGGCTCTATTCTGGTTCCTCGTCTAAATATAGACACGTCTTAAAATTGATGAACTCCTTAAATCCCTTTGAGATATCTCGAGAAACAATATTCCATTTATGAGATCTATTTTCATTTCTCTTATTGGATTCCATTTACGAGGTATGTTTTTCTTTATACTACTGGCTCTACTTTAGTTCGTCATCAGAATATAGATACATCTTAAAATCGATGAGTTTCTTATATCCCTTTAAGATATCTCGAGATAACAATATTCTATTTATAAGGACTATTTTTCTTTATCCAATAATTGGGATGATTGTTTTCTTTACTCCTATTAGAAAACATAGTATTATGAAAACATAGTATTATCAAGAACAAATCATGCTTTAATACCAATTAATGCAGTAAAAATATCATAAATAAAATTAATCTCAAATACTTCTTATAATCTAACAAAAAAGAGTTAAAACTTTAACTTTAAAAGAAAATAATATTAAAGTGATTAAAACTCTATTCTTCTAAGATTTTAACATTCTATTTATAATAAAAAATAAAATTTAACTAAATTACAATATTATTCATAAATCTTAAAAATAAAATAAAATACTTAAATTTTAAAAATAAAACCTACACAATATTCTCTACTCTTAACTTCCTCCCAAGTTAAATACCATAATTTAAAACAAAACTCACTTCATATTAATTTTTAATTTTCTTCTTAAAAATCCTTTCCTTGCTTTACCACTAGCGTTAAGTAAGATTTTAACATGACTAATTATTTATAGATGATATGGAGGTAATTAATTCAATTGATAAAAATCTCTTAAGGTTGATATAAAAAATTTGAAATTCTAACATGCTCACACTATGTTAAGAGTGAGAATAAATTTATTTTTTTATCATATTATAAAAATAATTAAAAAGAAAAAAAAAAAGTACTTGTATATGACCGTTACAACTCTTTAATCACATATCAATCACAACCTTCCTAATATATTACTCCAGTATAATTAGTAATAGAATTTATATAGTTGAAAACTAATATTTTATTGAATAAATAAGGACTAAAGATTTCATAAAAATATTTGTAATGGATCAAGCATCTCACCATTACTAAATATGATCCTATTCCTTATGGATTTAGCAGTGTCTCTTCAGACGCCATAGTGAGTGGGAATGACTTTCTCCAAAGTATTGGGGCAGAGATGATTTTATAGAGTTTAAATATATATCCACACTACAATGGATTCTATCTAAACATACAACGCACTCAATAAAATGTGTAAAGAAACATCCCCAGGTAAAAATAGAAGTAAAAAAATAATAAAAAAGGAACAAATTTTAGGATGTAACAAACACCAAGAATAAATTTCTAAGAACAACTAAAATGATTATAAACAGATATATGCATAGGAATAGGAAATTATTCCACGTTTAGGGATCCATGTACCTACCCCCATTCAGAGGCAGACATGAAAATGGTGATTGGATACAAATACATGCATAGGGACGCTTTATCCGCCAACACCTTATATCCACAAAAATATTATCCTTAATCAAATATGATACTTAAAAGATTAAGAAAACTACAATGACTATCTACAAATCAACTGAGAAGAAAGCAAAATAACCAAATCTTTGGCTGCCACCATATGTTTAGAGGCTGTTATCTCTCCTCTACAGAATACAAAATGCAAACTAGAATGGGACACTTACGTCTTAACCTTAACCAAAGATTAATTGAGTTCAAGGGTCCAATTCATCTTGTCCTCAGTAAGACCCATCTGCAGTTCGGTAAGCGCAGAATATAGATGTTGTGAGACAGCACCGAAACCACCCTCTCCATATGATACCCTGCATGAAATGTAGGAAATAATATCCAAACTTATTAAAATCCTCGTTGTCAAATGAGCCATCTGTGCTCAATAGCAGCATTTCAATTTACAGTGTTCAAACCAAAGCAGAGAAAGCAAGCTGAAACCAAAATAGAAATGTGCCCTAGAACATATGCCACTCAAAAATTTACTTCATAAGCTATTTAGGAGAATAGTCACAGATTTATCTATCATATGAAATGTTCGCATAGTCAAAGAATTAGGTTTCAAATGAAATGTACACATGAAACACAAAATTGAATTAACACATTTATAACTCATAAAATGATTCCATTATATGGATCTTACGTGAAAACAAGTTAAATGTGATGACTGGCGATTCTTTCTTAGAAAACCATAATGGTTCAATCATGATACTTTATGCATCTCCGTTCTCTTAAATGTATGATACCAGCCAGAATTTCCAGGAGAGGAATTCCCACTATTAAACGAGTAACAGGGTCCTTCACTCATGCAATTTTCCCAGATGCAAAATGTTATCAGCTGCTCTTATCAGCAAAGGACCATATAAAAAAAAAATTCTAGCTTAATTCATTTCATTTAGTAAGCACACACCCCTTCCCTCAACATTTCTTTGAAAGAAATAGAGTAATAAAAGTGATAATAAAGGAAGAGAGGCTGAAGAAGAGAAAGAGGTTCTGCTCCATTTTTCAGCTAACATATGGTTTATTACCTTTTATTAAGATAAGTGATGCTGCCCACAGGAGATACGACCACAGCTGTACCCGTACAAAAAACTTCATCAGCATTGAGTAATTCCTCCACTGCCACGAAGCGTTCCTCAACCTGAATGTTTAAATTGGGTATTTGAAACCTAACTAATTGAAGAATCTACATGCATACTCCAGCTAGTGCAGGCAAATTACATATTTCTAATACAGCACTCCTAATACTAATACTTAAGATGGTCATGGTCAGTCTTATTGTAGATGACTCCGACCATGTCAAGGGAAAAGCAAAACAGAAAAATGAAAATCAACAGAAATATATTCCAGACTACCAAATATAGAAGATGGCATTCAACAAGAGGAAAATGCATTAACTTAAGATTGTTAGTCTTATTATTTTATATATCTACAACCTAAATTATGAAAAAGGATTGGCAATATAAGAAAACAGTCAACACCCATGAACTGTATACAGAAACAAAATTGAGCCTTTTTTAAAATTTCTTAAGATCTAAACCCAAGGATTACTACCTTACCATATTAATAATTGAACATCATTCAACAGCCAATATCTTCCAAACCAACAATAAGGAGGTTTTGGGCTCTTTTACATTCCAGGCCATCTTAGAACATTTTGTAGGAACCGAGGAACTTTTACACACATAGAGAGATTTACTACAAACTAACTGGTGCAAAGTTCAGAAGATGCCATCTGAAAAACAAACATTACACGGCAACACAAAAGGAAATTGTCCTTTACTTTTATGCATAGAGGTGGCAAGTTCGGACATAGCCCATGTAACCGACACAAAATTGTGTGTTCAGGTTGATCGAAATTGACACAATTACTAATTGTGTCAGGTTTGTGAAACCCATTTCATATCTGATCACATTCTGGTTTGGCCTTCTAAAAGCATCATGCCGTTTATGACACATTTAATTATTTGGATAATCATTTAATTTTAACCTGCAAACCATTTAGGACTCATTTAAGACCAGTATAAGATTATATTTTCTTTACATAATCAAAATTTATAGGGCTATTTTTGGACAATCGTTTAGTTTTAACCTGCAACAATTTATGAGTCATTTAAGACCAGTATAAGATTAGATTTGTTCTACATAATCAAAATTTATATGGCTATTTTTCTAAATTAAATATGACTCAACTACAATTTTATAAAACACAAACACAATTTTTTTTTCTATTAGTCATTTAGGTCCATTCTCTCAATGTTTTATTTGAGATTGAATGGATGACAAATTGTAATAGATTGTTGTAATTGGATGATTTTTACGGTGTTTCATTGACTTCTTGGTGGTGTTTTTGATATGTTTAAACTTTGATGAAAATATTATCTATATAGATAATGTTAATATATATATATATATATATATATATATATATATATTAATAATTTTAATTAGTTAGTATACTAGTATTACTTATATTAATGTGTGAGTTTACACTTAATCAGATAAGACGGTTAAGTGAGAGGTATTTGGGTTAATCGGGTAAACAGGTAGAAAATCATAACCAATTTAATCAGGTTAAATGGTCAAGTTGTTCCAACATGATTACCAGATTAGTCGTGTTGTGTTCCTTTTTATTAATCAAGTTGCATTCTGGTTTGGAACTCCTCACAAACATGACCCATTTACCCGAATTGTCACCCCTATTTATACACAATACTCAAAATCCTCGAACAACTATTACTCTATTCTCAAGATGTCAAGCTTATGGAAAAAACAAATAACCAAGAATTTCTTTATAGGTAATCAGTACCTGGAACCCTTGGCTGCGAGCGACATCAATTATGCTCTTTCTTGTAATGCCGGGAAGGATTGTTCCTTTAATTGCTGGAGTGGAGATGACATTGTCCTATGAGCACAATTTCAATCAGAATACATATCAACAATAATTGTTTCTGTAAATATAATGCTTCATAAAAGGGAATTTCAAGTACCCGATGGAAAAAAAGAAGAAGATGTAGACGAATATGAAGTGACTAGATAACAAACATGTAAACAGGATTGATGTATTAAACATACAAGCAACTTTTTTCTGACACAAAAAATTAACAGTATCATTTAAACAGTCTCAATCTTTTAACAATTACATAAGCCAATACATGAACTTGAGGAATCATAAAGGCAAATGAGACTAAAGGGAATTAGTACACATCAAAAAAAGATATTGGGAGGGGGTACAAAATCATATTTCTAAATTCCACCATTTGTTACTGTATGGAGTAACAGAGAGAAACAGAGCGTAAGGTTAGTGTTGCCCGCTTGACCCTCTAAAATAAATATTTCAGAAACTTCAAAAAGTTTATAGCATTCTAAGAATCAATTTCTGATCGGCTCCATGAATATGGCAAGTGTATATAACACAAAAATGCTTGTTTTACAAAAGCATACACAACGGAATCACATTGAACAATGAAATCATGATATCAAATAAAGGAATGTCTGGACCACTAAGATTTTTTCATGAAATTTACAAAGTTAGCTATTTCTTGCAGCAATAATAAAGCCAGTAATAAGATACGAGGAATCAAACCACACAAATTCAAACTTCTCACACTCCATGAAAAGTTGCCACTCACAACGTATAAGGAATTAGCCTCCTCCCAAAACACACCCACACACAATTCCAATCTTCTTAGACACCATGATAAGTTACACTCACAATAAAAGCTTAAGCTCACAGTTAAAGGCCAATCAATTTAAGCTCCAATACGTAGGGCATGATAGTGGTCCTGGAAGAGCTGCCAAACTGCTAAAGACAGTGGCAAGACTATCACGATCCTAATAGTCATGAAAATTAAAGGACATTGCGAAGCATAACTTTTCTGTAATGTTAATATTGTAAATAGGTTCTAGCACATTGATAATTCACATTTCTATAAAGTTTAGATGTTTTTAACCTTTACTAAATGCCATAAAATTTTGTGCATAAAAATTCTAAGTGAAAATATAAAAAAATTAAAGTGATGCATATTTTTGCCTATAAAATAGGATGACATCTATTTCTCTGAAACAAAAGAAAATAGAAAAATTATGAACATAAAAGTACTATATCAAGAATATTAAGTACCTTCACAACAAATATGTTGCAAGATGAAACCTCCTCCAGGTATTGCTTGTGAACACAATCCAGGTAGAGAACATCAGAATAGCCTTTGGACCTCGCAACAGATTGAGCCTTTAGAACCTATACAAAAGAATTTGAATTGGTGGGTAAAGATGTATAAGGTAACAAAAGTAAAGATACAGAAATTAAATCTATGAACATCATTCTCCTTGACCAAAAGGATAAACTTGCTACTGTTCCAGTGTTTCCATTCAGAATAATATGACTGAATAAAAGGTATTGATTTAACCTAACTCAAATAGTGGAAACCTTTTCCTGTTGAGACTAGAAAATATACAAAGAGATATGTAATTGTTTGCATGCACATGAGATAGAGTGTGTACAAACCTAAATTTTATCAGCCTGCGAGTAGGCAAAAATAAACAAACTAAAAGAAAAAGAAAAAAATAAACAACATGATTTCAATTGATGAGACAGATCTATCAAGCAGACCAGTAAAACATGGCAAAAATATAAGTCTAGATAAGCTAGAGAGGCACTACAAGGCAGGCTTACCGCAGCATAGTTTCCTATAGTTTTTACGCCTCCAGTACCCCCAGGAGTTGCACGATGTAACTCATGCTCAACCACCAAATTTATTGGCACAATGCCTTCCTAGATCACATACATAAAACCAGTAAATTGTGGTAAGGATGTGCCATTGTTATTCATCTTTATATAATAATTATATACAAAAAAAGTTAAGATAACAGTGATGACGCACTCATCACAGAGAAAGTATTACTATGATAAAAACTAAGACATCCATGCACTGCTGCACAAATGCATCGGCCACATGCTTACCTATTCATAGCCACAAGTTGTACTGTGAATACAATATTGGCAGAGAAACTAATGAATCACAAATTACGGAAAGCATTAAGAATAATTTATTTTACAGAAACCTTTTGTACTCATCCCATGGAAAGGAAAATCTTAAACAATTGTGAAAGAATTTCCTGCAAACCATCAACAGTAATCATAATATATTCCTAGAAACTATTGAAGTTGGTTAAAATATGATAGCTTTCATTATTACCTTTAAAATGAATTTATTATATTTGTGTAGGTATGCATAATCGTGGTTTTGTGCATGTGTTTGTGATTGGACAATACATCATAAAAGCAAATCAAGGAGAGTGACAGAAAGCAAGAAAAAGACACTGTGTTATAAGTTGCAAACTGCGCATAGTTTCAACACCAAGCCACAGAATATAACAAACCTTAAAGTAGCTCCCAACAGGTGAAACATAAATCAAAAAGGTATACTCAGGTGCAGGTGCAACACCAAGGACTGCCCCACTTCCCATTAGCAATGGCCTGATATATAAGGAACCTTTACCAGGAGGAGGGATCTGAAATGAGATTTTAACAACCGAACAATTACTGCCCTCTTCCAATTGGTAGCAGTAACTCATAATGCAAATTTAAAAGTTCTTTATACCCAACGTCTGTTTGCTAAAACAGTTGCCTTAACAGCTTCTACGAACTGTTCAACTGACACTGACGGCATGCACATTCGTTCTGCACCCATCCTCATCCGCATTGCATTTTCCTCAGGACGAAACAGGAGAATATTACCATCTTGCTTCCTGTAGGCTTTCAGACCTTCAAATAATCCCTAATTACCAACAAGCAAAAGAAGGGAAGATATAATATCAATAAAACACTTAAACAACCACATAAAATTTTAATCAACAGAAATACAGCAACATCCCCTATTACATCTTTTTATTATCTACTACTTCATACTAGCTTTATCTTATTTGTTTAGGGATTCTATATTCTCACGTCAGAACAAGTCATTTGTTATTTACTAATGTGTGGATTGTTATTTACTTTAGTAAAGTCTGACTGCTCAACCTCACACTACCCTGATATAAAATGATTCCAACAACTGTTATCTTAATCAGGCAGCGCAACTCCACTGAAAATAACTTTCCACCGTCTGCTATTTCAGTCCAGGTTTGATTTTCTCTGTAGTAGAAAATCTATATGCTTAAATGCTAGAATTTCTTCTTCATTAGTACAGCTTAACCTCAGACACCATATTCTAAAGTTGACCCAACAAAGCAACCTAACAAAGCAAAAAAATTTTAAAAAAGGGGAAAAAGATAAGGATCTCATAGTTAATACTTTCTAATAACTAAGATTTTCAACAAGAAAAAATGGCCACAAATTAGAGGGTGATTATTAAGTTCTTCATACTAACCGGTCTTTGAACTGGCAATTTAATTCTCACCTCTGAAACACAATTAAAGATTCTAAGCAATTTTTTTGGCATAAAGAACACAAAACAAGAAATCATATAATTTTCCACTAATAAAATACACAGAGAAACAGTATAGATCCATTTTAAATTCCGATAACATTGTGAGCTTCTTCACATGCACATAGGTGCACACAGAAAGAAAAAACACTTTAATAAAATGCAGTGATCAATACTACAAGTGGCCTAAGAAACACTTGAGCGATGAAGAAAACTGGCTTTCTTAGAGGAGCTTACTGTTTGCTGGTTTTCCTGTTTTTAGAGTATTATGTTATTACCCTACATTTTACTTCTAAATATGAAGATATGAACTAATAGGTGAAGAATGAAGAATGCTGAGAGTAGAATGTCTGTACATTGTGCTTTCCGGAGGAGTTCAGCATCCATTCCCAAGTTCTATGCTCCAGAACCCGTTCATTTTTTGGCCTGCTTATTAATCTTCTTTGTTTCTACTTTATAAGCTTTTTGTGTTGATCTTTAAGTTGCAAAAATGAGATATATTTCTTAGTTATCTTTTTCATACATCAGTTTTGTTCCAGTGATTTCTTAAAATTTCCTTTTAAAATATTTGGGAAATAGCAAATTCAGTATCTAATACAATAAAATTCAAGTGACAATCTTAAGAAAGTATAAGAATATTAGTAAATAGATGTAACGGTCTAACCTGGCCATAACTTAAGACTCCAGCTGACGGACTCAACTCAATGTTACCAAAACGCCGTAATTCACCTTTGGAGAATATTCCATCTTTTGAGCATCTCATGACATACATATAATCGGTAGGAAGAAACACAAATCCAAGGTTGTCCCAGTCTATGTCAGCTAATTCAGTCTTTTCACTGCTGTTTAACACATACATGTCAACACACTATACCAACAAAAGTGCACAGACAAAAGAAAATGAAATGAAGCAGAGCGACGCGCCCCCAAAACAATATGAATTAAAACTACAACCTCTATTGTCATCATAAATCTTTGAGGAATAATATTTTCTCGCATGTTAAATTAAATGTTATTCAATTTTGCCTCTGAAAAAGATCTAAAGGAATTGAATCTAAAAGGAAAACATGTGGGGAAAATAATCCGTTGATTTAAAATTAGAAAATATCTAGTACTTTTGAAATATCTAGTACATTTTTAGTTTCAAATTCCGAGAACACTAATCAATCACACAGATTCCATACCTGAATGCATCCGACAATACAGCAAAACGCCTGGAAGAAGAGGCCAGTTCACTCACATTGCAAGAAGTCAGAGAATTCTGATTTTGACGCTGTCCAAAGAGACACGTCAAGAATAAAAAAAAAAATCGAATTAACGATTGAACGATTCATCAGAAAATAAATTAGATTACCTTTCGAGAAGACAGAGAAAGAAAATGATGCCTTTGACCGGCAGAGGATAAATATTTCGGGAGAAGAGTAGTGAAATCGTTCCGTGAAGAAGGACAGACAAGGTAATTCTGCCGGAGTCCAGAAATTACAGCGTTGCTGCTCTCCATTTCTCTTTTCTTCCAATTCTGTTTCCCTTTTCTCTCAGTTTCTGCTGTGTCTTTTATGGAGGCGTCAGTTTGGAATCAGTGGAATGGCGGCTGGAAGATTAGATTCACTTGCTTCCAAATGCTCTCCAAGTGCGTACTTTCGAATCTAATTTATTCTTTTGAATAAAAATAAATAAATAAATAAATACAAAACACCATTTTCAATCCCACATATACATATATAGGCTTTGATTACGACGTCTTGGTTGTTTATCATAGAAAAAGTGTCGTAGCTGTGGTTTTAGGATTTTATTTACTTATTTTTGTTTAACGGAAAACATATATATTAATCAGTTCTAAATAATCTTAAAA
>JAVXUL010000020.1:6760332-6771566 GCA_035590515.1 Trichilia minutiflora
TTTAAAAAAATGATAGATGAAATGATATCGTCAAAAATAATTTTTTAAAAAATATTAAAAAACACCAAAAATGATCTAGTAGTAAACACTTACAAGTAATAGCTACTTAAATTTAAACCTCTAAAATTATCGATGCTAAGAATTTTATTTAAATTATCCTAACTTCAAATCTCTAAAATTCTTTCTATTAAAACATTTAGATATCATATCATATATTTTACTTAAACTGTATTTAAACTATACAGTTCGAATATCTAAAACTTTTTCTATTAAAATACTTAAGGAATTAAACCGTAAATTTTATCTTAATTATCTTTTTCTCTCGTAACAACTGTTTAACATCTATCTAAAAGTTCGATATATTAGAGTTTTCATATATACAAAAAAAAAAAATATATATATATATATATATATATATATTACCAACTTAAAATAAATATTTGACTTTTTAGGATCACCGTTGACCGTTTCAAGGGTAATCTCAAACAGACACTTAAACCCCACCCACCCTTCCGTTCTGCCACACGATAAGAAGATGGCCGAAAACAACATCGCCAAGTATGAAAATATGAAGAGTACATTCCACCAAGTTCACCTGTATAGCTTTGTCACCTCTACTGCAAAATAGTTACGAATAACAAATTCCAACCACCAAATCATTTCTCACCAATTTCAAAGACCAGACGCTGATCTCCGCCCAAAAAAATAATAATAATTAATTCCAAACCCCACCCAAATAAAGCAGGAAACCCAGAAGCCATAGTACAAGTATTTTAGTACAAGTATTACACAAACCACCGACTTACAAAAAACCTCACACAAAGGAAAGACCGTAAAGGATGGACAAAAAATTTACAGATTTCTCACTAGAATACAGTTTGCTATGTCATCTACAATTCGGACCATATGCACGAAAAGTCATAGGTCACGTCAACTAAAATCCTCAAAATGTTATTTGACCTTCAGGAGCCTACATCCACATAAAAAAGAACAGAATTAACAGACCGATATATTTTGCCTACTTTTTCACTTAAAAAATGAGAAATAAATCTAGAGCGGAAATAGGAAAGAGGAAAGGTACCTCAGAGCAAGCTAGTCCAAGATACAAGCAATAAACTATCGATGCTCCAATATCCTACAACTTATGCTTTGATCTTGTCCTACTTGCTATTTGTCCGCCAACATTGTTACCGTCCTCTGATTGGACAAGAACATGTTCCTTGAGCTCGTTATCCCCCATTTCATTCTGAGAATAAGGAGTACAAAAAGGAGCATGACTTTCCAAGTAACATAAAAGAAAAAGAGAATAGGACATAAGAAGAAGAAAGCAACACTTCAAATTCCTTGCTGACAATGCAATATGTGTATAGCAGAGTTGACATTATCATAACCATCACCTCACTTTAAGATGATTAGAAAGTAGCAATCTATCAGAACACAAGCACATAATTAGATCATGAACAAGATGGGTAAATAGGTATTATTTGAGAACATCAGCTGTTACCTGACCATTCTCAATAAGTTCTTTAACGGTTCCCATCTGTTTTTCTTGGGTCATTACCCCTGTCCCTGATGCACAAGGAATGGAAACATTCTCTGCACACACAAAATTTGAATGACTATTGGTTCCTCTAGCTTTGAGAGTATCATTATCTGTTTCTGCAACAGGATTCTGCATAGCATTCACTTTTTCTTGATTGATATAGTCAGCATCATTCATTTCACCAGCAACTTCTGAAAATTTTATAATTTTATCTGTGAGTGGTTCACTGGTCTCTTTATTAACTCCTTGAGTGTGACTGATTGAAACAAATGCATTCCGATCCTCTGGATCATTCAGTTCAGAAATTTCACTGAAAATAAAACATCATGAAGTCATTAAAGTACTAAACAACTACATGAATTGAGATATAAAGATATGAATAGATACAATATGCTATAATGGAGAAAAGAAATGGATTTATAGGAAAAGAGTTTGTACCATTGGATAATGACCTCTTCAGATGAATTACCAGGAAAATCTTCCTGTTGTTTTCTTTTTTTATTGTTTTGCCCTTGCAATTTTGATGCATCAACAAAATCTATATCAACCCTTCTTTTCCTAGAAGTATGAATCCCGTATTCAGACATTGATTGTCTACACTTTTCATTGGCACCTTTCTTGTTTTCAGATTCCAGATCATGTGTTTCTCTTACAACCTTATCTCTGGTGGGCACTTCAAGTATCACTTTTGGTTCTCCAAAAGAATACCTCATGGGCTGCCTATTCTTAGAACTCATAGTCAAGCTTGCATCTTCAAGCTCAAAGTTTGGAGACTTTTCTTCATCATTCACTGGGGGCTGCTCAACTGAATGTTTAAATAGTAAATCAGCATACCGTTTGATCCATGATAAACGAACAGAACTGGGAAAGGAAGCACCATCCACTTTTTGAGTAGGAGAACTGAACCCATTGTCATTGTTGGTAATATCCAACTTCTTCTGTGAACCCAAATCAGTACGTGGTGCACTAGTATGCAGCGTTGAACATCTATTTGCAGAAATTTTGTGTTCGCTGTGCTCTGCCCTTGAACGTTGCATCTCACTGACAGCCATAAAATCTACAGCAATTTTCAAATCTTCCAACTTTTTTAGGTGTTCAATCTCAGTTAGAATTTCTTTTCTATCCACGTGCAGCAATTCTCTCTGTTTTTCTAATTTCTGCCTCTGCACCTTCAGTTCCTCGATGGAATTATTTAGCTCAGCCCATTCCCTATCCCTTCTCTGACGATCCAAACTGATCTCCATTCTCTCAGCATCTAGCCTCTTCATCTCTAATGTCACTTGCTCCAACTCTTTCCCCACTTTTTCCTTGAGAGAGTTAATATGTTGAAGTTCTCTTTTCTTTTCTTCCTCAAATGCCTTTTCTTTTTCCCTCAATGAACTTTCCAACTCTTCAAGTCTTTTCTCAATAGAGTTCTCCAGATCCCTCTTTTGCATTTCAATGCCCAATAAGAAATCAGCACGTTCGTGTTGAATTTTGGTGAAACACTCAGAATGTTCATGCACCATCTTATTCATGAATTCTTCTCTTTCATGGTTTAGTGACTCAACATCATGTTTATGCTGATCTCTCATTGCACCCCTCTCTTGTCTCAGGCTATCACGCTCATCCTTCAGAAACTTAGAAACAGCCTCCTTCTCAATAGCAACACGTTCTGCTTCCTTCAGCAGCTCTTCTCTTTTTTCATCAATCAACTCCCATTCAGCTTCAAACTTTGCCTTTTCTACTTGCAGTTTATCTGCCTCAGCCATGAGTTCCAGTTTCTGTGCCCTAACCACGTCAAGTTCTTCTTTAAGTTTCATCTCTAGAACAGATAACTCATCTGCCTCACCTCTCATGGCTTCTAGCTTCTCCTTCGCACAATCAACTTGTTTCTTTTTCTCATCCAAAGAATCCAAAGAATTCTGAAGGTCTAACTTAATTTTATCAATATCTTGTTTTTCCTTTTGTAAAAGTGATTTCTTCAACACCATGTCCTTTTCAGAAGCAATCAGACTTCTTTCTTTCTCATCAAGTAGACGTGACCGCTCCTCCACATCCTTCTCTTTATCTGCCAATGCCCTTGACTGGACTTCCAACTCATGTTCCCTTTCCACAAGCAAGTCCTCCCGCTGGCTAAGATCAAGATCCCTCAACTCCCAAGCCCGTCTCTTACTCTCAATTTCATCTTCCACCAATTTGGACTTCATCTCCAGCTCAGCTTCAAATTCAGACTTCTTCACTCTCAAAGTAGATTCATGATTAGCAATAACCCTATGAATTTCAATCTGCATTGTTCCCAAAAAACTGTATTAAAAAACTGTTGCACAAGTAATTGGATTCATATTTAAAATATGAAAATCCATTCAAGCAGAAAGGTTTGCAAATAACACAACACTAAGGACAGTTAAGCTATACATAAGTTACATTTATTCCAACGAAATAACTCACAGATTCCTTGCTTGCAAGTTTTTCTTGTGAAAGAAGTAGCTCCTGCTCCTTCTCATTCAGTACAGCCTCCCTCTCAATAACAGCCTGAGTGTATTCATAGAGAGTCAAATTTTAATATAACTTCCAAGATGATAATCTTACATGAAAATACATTAGCACCAAAATTATTTTAAGAATTGAAAAAACAATCGCAACCTGCTCTCTTTTTGAAAGGGAAACCATAGTCAGCTCCAAGTTAGATTTCTCTTCATTTACGGCTCTGATTTTCTTCTCAACACTTGCTCTTGACGACTCTAACTCTTTCTCTAATTGACTTAGTTCCTGTGACCTACTTAAGATGTAGTCTTCCCTTTCATTAAGCTTAGTTTGTGCATCAAGTAATCTCTCATGTTCTTTCTGCAAACTCTTCTTCCTTTCACTTAACAATTGCCTCTCTTGAATGATCTCTTTCTCTTTCCCTTCCCAACTAAGACATGGCAAAAACAAATAAACAAATAAATTACAAGAGCAGCTTTCTAAGCCGTGATTATTATGTGTTTATAGCAACATATGAATAATGAAATCAGATAGCAAACTACAATATTGCTTTTCGCACCTGTGTGCTCGTAATTTCTCCCAAAGTTTGAGAGTGCTAGTTGGTTCAACTAGTAAATCCTCTTGGGGTGGTACAATAAGTTTATGGTTCTAATATTTGATTCATTTCTTGATATATTTAAAATAAAAAATCATTCTTAAGCACTACCTACTTTTTGCTTGCTTCTTCAATTACAGTAAAGTCCATCAGAGAATTAGATCACATTGCCTTAGTTAAATCTCTCTCCTCACATCCGCAATGTCATATGAAAATTGACACATGAAGTTTTGTGGAAAATCTATGGAAAATAGCTGGCATGAAATTGGTTCAAGCAACACCAGGATTGAAAAAGGAAAAAGGAAGGCCAAAAGAGTTTATCTTGCAACATCACTTTGATAAGAAAATTGTCAAATTGGATAGTCAAAGATAATATGAGCTCCTTGCCTTTTAGACAAACAGGATTTTGTACTGCATGCATTGGGCAAGGGCCTGAAATAAACTCATTTCCTCCAAAGATTTTGAATGTGAACTGTGCATACACTGTTATACAAACCCAGGTAGATATCAAATGGATCTTATGAAAAGAAATGCAGTAAATGACCTTTTTTTCGGGCAAACAGTCCAAATCCTATAGGTTGTAGTCATCAGGTTCAAAGATCTAACCTACTTAGACCGAGCCGAAGGGATATTACAGAGAACAACTGATGCTTTGAAAATAACACAAAGAAAATGAATAAAAACATACCCTGCCTTGAAAGACACATTGCGCCGAGAAAGATCATCTTCACGTGCTTCAGCTTCCTGTAACTTTCTTTCTGCAGCACGATGATTCCTCCGAGCTTCAGCTTGTAAAGATTCAGCGGCATGTAACTTTGCCTCAGCTTCTGCAAACTTCTGCTGAGCATCTTCGATCATACGCTGTGCTTCAGCAAATTTACTGTTGGCCGCAACCTTAGTTTCAGCAGATTCTGCACGCATCTCATGCAAGGCCTTCTCAATCTACAAAAATCCAACAAGTAATAACAATTACAGGGTAGCAGGGGAAAGGATAATTTACTTCAATTAAAAGAAGATCTTGAATGTGTCTTACGTTAGCTATACACTCTTTCTCAACTCCTAAAGACTTCTTCAGGCTTTCTTCTCGTTTCCTTGCTTCAGCCATAGCAGATAAGTGTGCAGCTTGGTCACGCTTATGCACAATTTCAGCAGCCTCAGCAGAAGCATTAATTTGCTCATACTTGGAGGCAAGTTCCTTCCTTTCTAATAGGAGAAGGCCCATATGGTGCTGGTGCTCAAAGATCTACATAAGGTAGCACTGGTGAAATACAAATAACAGAAAGTAATACAATCACAGTATAGACACAAAAATTGGATATATTAATGCATTAAGACAATAGTTTACTTGCAATTTACAGGACGCACAGATTTCTTGTAAACAAAAGAAAAAACAAAGCAACGATTAAATACAAAATATTTGATAGGCCCAGCCAAATGCATAAAACATCCTATTTTGCTTTGCAAACACTCAAAAAGATAAGCCAAAAGACTACTATACAAGAACCATATCAAAATGAAACCATTGTAATCAAAACAAAAAAATACTTTATGTATATGAAATGTGTAGATAAAATATCAATATGAAACATTTTTGCAATCAAATAATGTCAAAATATTGATAATGTAAAACAATACCACTATTATAATTAAGATCAGATACCTCCACACACTCTTTCTATTTGTGGTACCTAAAAATCCTTCAAACTTTCCCGGTTCACTGAGTTTTACTTGGGGACTACCGCAAAAAACCTCCAACCTTTATAATCAGTAAAAATACCCCATGGATGTAAAAAACTCCAAGGGGTTTTGAACCCTTGAACTCTTGGTTTAGATTCTTCTAAAAGCCGTTTGCTAGACCAACACCTTGAAACCAATCTCTCTATCATCACATTATGTGATTCAAGATCAACTAGTTCATAGGTGCAATTACTAAACATAATGATTAACATTCAATAATAAACATACCATCAACACATGGAATCCAAATAAAAATGTCTTCTCAAGTACCATAGTTTCCAACAAAAGTTGGAAAGACATCTATGATTTTTTTCTAGGTAAAGGATTGCACAAAAATTTCCATTCACAGATGTACAATATGTAGTAATAGAAGAGAATATCTAGAATTGTCAACACACTAAATAAAGCAAATATTCAGTGAGCAGCAGATCAGAATTCAGCATCCCGATCTAAACACCCCACCCTGATAAAGAAAATATTAGAATTAATTAATATGTACAACATACAATGTTACCATCTTTGACAAAGGGAACCATTAATGCCTCATCTTCAAAATTCCGACTAGATATTAACTTTTTGAAAAGACGTCACCAACAAGCATAGTTTACTAGTTTGGTTCTTTGCTTTAACAGTTGGAGTTACACAAAAAGGTATTCCAAAAGCTTCTACATATATCATTCTAGAAACAACTCTATTTTCTTGCCGCCCACTCATATTAAAGATGAAAGCCACATACATGATTTCTTTCAGAAACAAATGAAATTCAAAATGAAGGAGGGACAGTTACTCTTAATTAACAACACAAGAAAGTAAAGCCCACATTATAATATTGACAAACCGGTATGATTTCTTTTACTTCTATTGAAATGATAACAATCATCTTCATTCAGTTAAAGAATTAAAATATTAAAAAAAACAAGATTTCAAGTGCTAAATTTTTTCTATAAAATCCCACCTCCATCAAGCTAAAAATAGGATAATTCTTCTCTAGTACGTCCAATTAAGTAACGGTTCTTCTCCTCCAAAATTCAAAATTTAGGCATTTACACAACATACAATATATTGTTAAATAAATTAAGAAAAGAACAAAAATCAACAAACCTCAGCTTCCAGCTTTGCTATATAAGCGATGAGAGCAGCCTTGTCTCTCCGTTTAATAGCCTCTTCATCGAGTCCAGCCTCGCTGAGTCGCTTCCAGATCGTCTCGTCAGTCAAAGGACTCTGCAACACCCTCGAACTCGGCATGATCGTGAGTCGCCCCAAACTAGGACTCGCCATCGCGATTTAAAAGGAAAAGCCCTAGATTCTTCTATTCGAAGATGTTCGGTTTCCGTTAAACTTACAATTCACGTTGTCCTGTACCTTCTATCCCTCTTGCTTTTTCTCTCTACAGAGAGAGAGTGTGTTGAATTGTGCGTCTGTGACTGTAAGAGAAAAATGAAACAGAAAAGTAGCCTTAGCTGGTTATTTAGTTGATATAAAATAGTAAAGGACCGAGTTGTGCTGCCGAGCTGTACATTGTAGAAAATAAAAAGAAATAACGGGACTGAGTGCTTATAAGAACTTTTGATATTAGCGCCTGGACAGAACGACGTCGTTCAGATGATTCTTTTGTCTGCTTTTTATATGTAATTTTTGTTTTATTGATTAAAAACAAATTTTAATTTGGGATTTTGCGAATCTTCGGAGGGAAGAAACTAAAAGTGATTGTCCACGCTCCACGTCATCTAAGCCTGAAAGGTTATTTTAAAGTGTATTTTATTTTGGAAGAATCTGAGACTGAGTTGTACACAAGGAAAAACAAAAAATTAAAGTTTTTAAACTTATTGCATATCATACAAATTTGAAAAAAATTTTAAATTTTAAATTCGATTGATAAGAACTGTGTTTATTTTTTTTCACCTAATTGGCTTTTAGTTGGAATCGGTCAAAATTGTTTAATTTATTTATTAAATAGCCAAATTCGTGATCTATATCTATTTGTGACCGTATAAAATCTCTTTTTTAAATCAAACACGAAGATATTATGGTGACTACTACTCATTTGAGTAAGACAATTACTGAGATATTAACATTATTTTATTTTTTTAGTAAATAAAAATAAAAATAAAAATAAAAAATTCGTATAAAATTTATATGCCTAAGCTAATATAAACATTTTTATAATTAACTACTACCAATAATTCATTTATAATATATTATTATTTAAAAAAATTGTTAACAGCTTTCGAAAATTAGGTTGGTTAATTTGGTGTAGTATAAGTGAGCATCTCTTTTCACTTTCTTTTATATTTCATTTTTAAAGTATATATGAAACAAGGCTGGATTTAAAAGCTTGTGAAACATAAAAAATATATTAGGGTTATTTTTCATTATTGTAATTCTATTTTTAATTTTGAAATATTTTTCTTTTATCTATAACTAATAATTACCAATCACATTATTTTATTCAATATTTAAATTATTAATAATAATATGATTTTATTTTGTTGTAGTTGTAGATTATAAAAATGAAAATGAAAAAAGATAACATAATAGATGTAACTTGCTTTGATAATGATAACTTGGGATGTCGCTTTAAAGTGTGTAGTAAGAATTTGTAGCTTTTATATATGGTTATTTCATTTTCAGTTGTTTTTATTTTTATGAAAAATAATACCTAACGTACAACACTTAAAAGATTAAGGACTTCTAGAATAAAATTGTTTGGTTTAGTTTATAATTATGTTCTAATTTAAAAATTAATCTCTAATACAAATTAAATTTAATAATTTATGCCAGGCTCAGCAATGAACATAGACTTGATCAGAGTAAATATATTAAAATTATATTGAAAATTATACACTAAGTAACGTTTATGTGAAGATAAATTTTTTAAATGAATAAAATAATTTCTTTTTAAACAAAAATAGCCTAATTATTTAGAATCTTATTCTAAAAATTAAGACGGCACGGTCTAGGATGAGTCAAGCACTGACTTGGTCAGCAGTTAACTTTCATTCTCAAGGAGTTTTTATGTGTACGAATGACTCAAGACAAAACTACGTAAATACAATACCAAACACATAATGATAACAATAATGAATAGAAAGATAAAGAACACAGATAAATATTACAAAGGTGCCGGCTGTAATTTTTTTATTAATTCAACAACAACAACAAACAAAAAAAAAATACAAGGGATTAGATCTCTCTACACTGATGCCTTGTTCATTTAAAGTCCTTTTATATAATATAGTAAAATCAACATTTTATTTTTCTAGTTATTAGGCAACTTGCTTTCCTATTATCCGCCCTCATCACCATTACCTCATTTTCCATTCTTCCCACGTGCTACCCCACATGCTTGCTTGAAAAAGTTATACAATAATTGCACTTCTTGTTGCTTAGATCATCACGACTTTCTGCAACAAAAATACTTCTTTCTACTTACACTTGAACTCTTCTTTGTGTAAAGCCAGCCACTAGGCTCACTGAGCTGTTTTGCTTTTGCAGAAAGAAGAAAATAGGCTGTTTGCAGCGGTATTGCAAGGAAACAGTTTCTGTGCGGAGATGTTTGCAAGCTGTGTCTTCTCTAAAACAACCCCACTTTGATATGTTGCTCTCACAATACCCAATTTTTTTTTTTTCAAATTAAGGTCAAGACGATATTTTCTAACCTCTGAAAAGTTTTCGAGGCTAAGGTTGTGACACCATGTATTTCGTCCAGTCTTAAAAAATATCAATAATTTATTTGTAAAATTATTATTAAATTTCAGTAAATTATGACTTAACCCTCTTTAATTTCATTATTAGTCAATAAGCACCTTATCATTTTTTTTTCAGGCTCCGTCCCTGCTTACCAGCTTGGATGAAGAATTGGTTTAATTTGTGCCTACGCGTGGGATGAGACAACCTTTTTTTTTTTTTTTTTAAAGTGTGAAAAATTATAAACATATCTATGTCCATAATTTTGTTGGACATGTAATTTTCCCTGAATTAAAGAATGTTTAAATGATTCAATTTTCTCATATTTAATATTTACGGTCGTATATCATATTGATATCTCACCTTTCAAAGTCTAAATTAAGAGATAATGATAAATATTTTTTATAATTTTTTAAAATAATATTTACTTTGATTTTTGAAAGTTTATGGCAAAACTTTTTTTGAAATATCACTTATCTTCTTATTAAAAAATTTATGATAAATATTTTTTATAATTGAAAAAAGTAATAAAAATCTTTATCATCAAAGATAAAAATAAGTTCTTGATTTTTATTATATAAGTCCCTAATTTTTATTATATAAACTCATAAACAAAAATAATTGAATTTTAAAAAAAATATATTTTGAATTTAATTTATATTTTTAATATTTTATTTTATAATACTTTGTACTAAAAAAATTTATAAATTAATTTTTAAAAATTAATTTTAATATATTTTTATTTTATGTTCATAAAAAATTATAAATTTATTTTTAATCTATAAATTAAGTTTATGAATATTTTATTTTATTTTATTTTAAAATTAAATATTTTATTTAAATTATTGAACAACTATAATATTTTATACTATAAAAAATTTAAATTATAATTTAATATTTATAAAATTTTAAAATTTTTATTAAATATAAATATAAAATTATAAGTTAATTTTTATTTTATGATACTTTAAATAAAAAATTTATAATTTAATTTTTAAAAATAAATTAAAAATATTTTATTTTATAATTCAAATTTAATTTATAATTTTATATCTATTTTTAAGATCTTGTTTGGTTGAGTTTTTTTTTTTTTTTAATTTAAAAGTTAAGAAAAAGCTCTTAGGTAAAATAAGAGTTTAAAATTTTAACATAAAAATATTTGATAAATATTTTATAAAATGCTTTTTTTGTTAATTATTATAGTTT
>JAVXUL010000020.1:6771666-6789491 GCA_035590515.1 Trichilia minutiflora
CATTTTCCTTTATTTTATTTTATTGTTGGTTAATGAGTTTGAAAACAGGTACTAATGCCTTGCGGGTTCTAGAGGTGTATTCTAAATAATAGGATGTATTTCTGGGATTCGCGACGATTACCACGTGGCCGACTAGGGTCGGGGCGTGACATCTTTATGCAGCAACCTGATGGATTTAGACAAGATAGAGCTAAAGACAAAGTCTGTTTATTGAAGAAAGCTCTTTATGGACTGAAACAATCTTCAAGACAGTGGAATATGAGATTTGATCAGTTCATGAAGAAGATTGGGTATAGAAAATGTAGCTATGATAGTTGTGTCTACTATCAAGGAGAAGATATAGACAACATGGTGTTCCTGTTGATATATGTTGATGATATGCTTCTGGAAGAGAAGTGTATGGATAGGTTGCTTAAATTAAAGAAGTTGTTGAATTTTGAATTTGAAATAAAGGACTTAGGTGCTGCTAAAAGGATTCTAGGAATTGATATTCTTAGAGATGAGACCAATGGTGTTCTTTGGTTATCACAGCAGAAGTATTTAGAGAGGATGTTACAGAAGTTTCAGATGCACAATGCTAAAGCTGTGAGTGTCCCATTAGCTGCACACTTTAAGTTGTCCAATGATCAATGTCCACAAACAACACAAAAGCAGGAAATCATAGAGAAGATCCCATATGCAAGAGTGGTTGGATGACTTATGTATGGGATGGTATGCACAAGGCCTAATATTGCCTTTGCAATGAGTGTTGTGAGTAAGTTCATAAGCAATCCAGGCATTGATCACTAAAGGGTAGCTAAGTAGATCCTGTGGTACATTAAGGGTAGTGTAGACTGCTGCTTAGTGTATAGAAAAGGTGATAAACATGCTAAATTGGTGAAGGGATTTGTAGATACAGATTATGCAGCTGATATTGACAAAAGGAGGTCTGTGACAGGTTATGTTTTTCTACATAAAGGATGCACAATAAACTGAAAGTCTTCATTGCAGCATATTGTAGCACTCTCTACACCCGAAGCAGAATATATAACTGTGGTGGAAGCAGCTAAAGAGGCCCTTTGGTTGTAGGGGATGGCTTCTGAGTTAAAACTTGGAGAGGATACTGTAAAAATAATGTGTGACAATTAAAGTGCAATTCAGCTGACAAAGCATCACACCTTGCATGAAAGAACAAAGTATATTGATGTGATAATGTATTTTATTAAAGAGATTCTTGAAGAAGAAGATTGAAGCTTAGTAAGGCACATACAACAGAGAATGCTATTAATATGCTAGCAAAAGTGGTGCCTTGTACTAAACTGAAATGTTGCCTTGATGTGTTAAAGATAGAGAACAAAGGATGATGCAACTCCTGTTAGAGTTTAAAATGCAGGAGTTGGGTTGTAAGCTTCATATGTTTGAGCAAAGTATGTTATGATCACATATTTAATCAAAGTGGAGATTGTTGAAAGATGATCCAATATAATGCAAGTGCCGTATGTGTGTGCATGTACAAGATTATTTGGTCAAACTGGTAGTTACAGTTACTTGATTTCTTGATTTGTTTAGCTGTTTTTTTTAGTTTTCTGTTTCCAGCTGTATAAAAGAATTCATTCTTATTTTTTGCTTCTCTGGAAATAAAGTGGAAGCTGAGTTCTCTGTTTTTCATCTTATTCTTCCTTTGGTTCATTGTTGTTTGATCAAAACTCAGCAGCTTCAAGGTTCTTGAAACCTTCTGCAGAAATTCTGTAAAGCTTCTTCTGTTCTGGAAGGGTTCAAAGTCTGGGATTAACATTATTAAACACTTAAAATAATTTTTTAATCACTGTTGACCCTTCCAAGGGTAATCTAAAACAAACCTTTGAACCCCACCGTCCCAACCCCTTCTGTTCTGCCACACGAGAAGATGGCCGAAAACAACATCGCAAAGTATTAAATATGAAGAGTACATTCTACTAAGATAATCTGTAGAGCTTTGTCACATCTCCTGCAAAATACTTACGAATAACAAAACCCAATCAACATTTCATTTCTAATCATTTCAACGACAGACATTCATCTCTGCCCAAAAAGAAAAAAATAATTAAATCCAAAATCCACCCAAATAAAGTAGGAAACCCAGAAGCCATGATACAAGTATTATATAAACCACCAACTGACCTAAAGAAACCTCAAACAAAGGAAAGACCACATAGGATAGACAAAAGATTTACAAATTTCTCACTAGAATACAGTTCGCCATATCATCTACAATTCTGGCCATATGCCACTGTAAGTCATGTCAACTAAAATTATCAAAACATTAATCGACCTTCAGGAACCTTGATCCACATCAAGAACAGAAAATAGTAATTAGAAGACAGATTTCTTTTGTATACCTTTTCACTTTAAGGCAAATGCGAATAAATCCAGCGGAAAGAAGGTACCTCAGAGCAAGCTAGCTCCAACATACAAGCAATAAACTTTAGCTGCTTCAATATCCTACAACTTATGTTTTGATCTTGTCCTACTTGCTATTTGTTTGCCAACATTGTTACCATCGTCTGATTGGACAGGATCATGATCCTCAAGATTGTTATTCCCCATTTGTTTCTGAGATTAAAAAGAACAAAATTAACAAATTAGAAGAGGCAGGACTTCCTCCGTAACATTAGGGAAAAAGAAAATTCCTTGCTGATGATGCAAGAAGTGTGTAGCAGAGTTAACATTATCATAATCATCACCGCACTTAAGATGATTAAAAAGAAGCAAGTTATCAGAACATAAGCACATAATTAGATCGTGGAGAAGACGAGTAAATAGGTATTATTGAGAACATTAGTTGTTACCTGCCCACTCTCAATAAGTTCTTTAACGTTTCCCATCTGTTTTTCTTGTGTCATTCCCTCTGTCTTAGATGCACAACGAACAGAAACATTCTCTGCACACGTCAAATTTGAATGACTATTGGTTCCTCCAGCTTTAAGAATAGCATTATCTGATTCTGCAACAGAATTCTGCATACCATCACCTTTTTCTTGATTGATATTGTCAGCATCATTCATTTCACCGGTCACTTCTGAAATTTTTAAAATTTTATCCATACAAAGTGCACTGGTTTGCTCATTACCTCCTTGTGCATGACTGGTTGAAACAAATGCATGCCGATTCTCGGGATCATTCAGTTCAGAAATTACACTGGAAACAAAACTTCATATAGTCATTAAAGTACTAAACAACTGCATGTATTGAGATACAAAGATATGACTAGATACAATATGCTATAATAGAGGAAAGGAGTCTTGTACCATTCTGTAAGGACCTCTTCAGATGAATTACCAGGAAAATCTTCCTTTTGCTTTCTTTTTTTATTGTTTTGCCCTTGCAATTCTGATGGATCAACAAAATCTGTATCAACCCTCCTTTTCCTAGAAGTATTAAACCCATATTCAGACATTGATTGTGTACACTTTTCAGTGGCATCTTTCTTGTTTTCAGATTCCAGATCATGTGTTTCTCTTACAACCTTATCTCCAGAGAGCACTTCAAGTATAACTTTTGGTTCTCCAAAAGAATATCTCATGGGCTGCCCATTCTTAGAATTAATAGTCAAGCTTGCATCTTCACGCTCAAAGGTCGGAGACTTTTCTCCATCATTCATTGGGGGCTTCTCAACTGAATGTTTAAATATTAAATCAGCGCATTGCTTGATCCACGAGAAGCGAGCAGGACTGGGAAAGGAAGCACAATCTACCTTTTGTGCAGGAGAACTGAACCCATTGTCATTGTTGGTAATATCCAACTTCTTCTGTGAACCCAAATCAGCACATTGTACACTAGTTTGCTGCTTTGAATACCTATTTGCAGAAATTCTGTGTTGGCTATGCTCTGCCTTTGAACGTTGCATCTCACTGACAGACATATAATCTACAGCAATTTTCAAATCCTCCAATCTTTTTAGATGTTCAATCTCAGCTAGAATTTCTTTTCTATCCACATGCAGCAATTCTCTCTGTTTTTCTAATTTCTGCCTCTGCACCTTCAGTTCCTCAACGGAATTATAAAGCTCAGCCCATTCCGTATTCCTTCTCTGACGATCCAAATTGATCTCCATTCTCTCAGTATCAAGCATCTTCATCTCTAATGTCACTTCCTCCAACTCTTTCCGCACTTTTTCCTTGAGAGAGTTAATTTGTTGAAGTTCTCTTTTCTTTTCTTCCTCAAATGCCTTTTCTTTTTCCCTCAATGAACTTTCCAACTCTTCAAGTCTTTTCTCAATAGAGTTCTCCAGATCCCTCTTTTGCATTTCAATGCCCAATAAGAAATCGGCACGTTCTTGTTGAATTTTGGTGAACCACTCGGAATGCTCATGCACCATCTTATTCATGAATTCTTCCCTTTCACAGTTTAGTGACTCAACAGCACGTTTATGCTGATCTCTCATTGCATCCCTCTCTTGTCTAAGGCTATTGCGCTCATCCTTTAGAAACTTAGAAACAGCCTCCTTCTCAGCAGCAACACGTTCTGCTTCCTTCAGCAGCTCTTCTCTTTTTTCGTCAATCAACTCCCATTCAGCTTCAAACTTTGCCTTTTCTATTTGCAGTTTATCTGCCTCAGCCATGAGTTCCAGTTTCTGAGCCCTAACCACATCAAGTTCTTCTTTAAGTTTCACCTCTAGAACCGATAACCCATCTGCCTCACTTTTCATGGCTTCCAGCTTCTCCTTTGCATAATTGACTTGTTTCTTTTTCTCATCCAGAGAAGACACAGACTTCTGAAGGTCTAACTTAATTTTATCACTATCATCTTTTTCCTTCTGTAAAAGTGATTTCATCAAAGCCATCTCCTTTTCAGAATCAATCAAACTTCTTTCTTTCTCATCAAGTAGACATGACCGCTCCTCCACATCCTTCTCTTTATACACCAATGCCCTTGACTGGACTTCCAGCTCATGTTCCCTTTCAACAAGTGAGTCCTCCCGCTGGCTAAGATCCAGATCCCTCAACTCCCAAGCCCGTCTCTTATTCTCAATTTCATCTTCCACCAATTTGCACTTCAGCTCCAGCTCAGCTTCAAATTCAGACGTTTTCACTCTCCAAGTGGATTCATGATTAGCGATAACCTTTTGAATTTCAATCTGCATTGTTCACAAAGAACAGTATTAAAAAATGCTGAACAAGTAATTGGATTCATATTTAAAATATGAAAATTCATTCCAGCAGAAAGATTTGCCAACAACACAACATTAACAATAGTTAAGCTGTATACACATGTTACATTTATTCCAAGGAAAAGGACAGGCAAAACCAAATAACTCACAGATTCCTTGCTTGCAAGTTTTTCTTGTGAAAGAAGTAGCTCCTGCTCTTTCTTGTTCAGTAATGCCTCCCTCTCAATAACAGCCTGAGTGCATTCATTAGAGACTCAAATTTTAATATAACTTCCAATATGATAATCTCACATGAAAATAAATTAGAACCAAAATCATTTGTAAGAATTGAAAATATAATAGAAACCTGTTCTCTTTGTGCAAGGGAAACCATAGTCAGCTCCAAGTTAGATTTCTCTTCATTTATGGCTCGAAGTTTCTCGTCAACAGTTGTTCTTGAAGCCTCTAACTCTTTCTCTATTCGGCATACTTCCTGTGATCTGCTTAAGAGGTAGTCTTCTCTTTCATTAAGCTTAGTTTGTGCATCAAGTAATCTTTCATGCTCTTTCTGCAAACTCTTCTTCCTTTCACTTAACGATTGTTTCTCTTGAATGATCTCTTTCTCTTTCCCTTCCCAACTAAGACATGGCAAAAATAAATAAACAAATAAATTATAGAAACAGTTTTCTAAGCCATGATTATTATGTGTTTATAGCAAGCAAGATACGAATAATGAAATCAGAGAGCAAACTACAGTAATGCTTTTCGCACTTGTCTGCTCATAATTTCTCCCAAAGGTTGAGAGTGCTAGTTAGTTCAACTAATAAAACCTCTTCAGGTGTTACGATAAGTCTATGGTTCATTTCTTGATATATTAAAAATAAATAATAAAAATAGAAACTTCTAGCTTCTTCAACTGCAGCAAAGTCCATCATAGAATTAGATCACATTGCCTTAGTCCAATCTATCTCCTTGCATCCGCAATGTTGTATGAAAAGAGTGACACATGAAATTAAGTGGAAAATCTATGGAAATAGCTGACAAGAAATTGGTTCAAACTACATCAGCATTGAAAAAGGAAAAAGGTTTACTTCGCTACATCACTTTGGTAAGAAAATGACACTTGTGAAATTGTACAGTCAAAGATTATACGAGTTCCTTGCTTTTTAGACAGACAGAAATTCGCACTGCATGCCTTGGGCAAGGGCCTGAAATAAACTCATTTCCTCCAAAGCTTTTGAAAGTGAACTGTGACAGACAATGTTATACAGACAGACCTGTGACATACAATGTTATACAGACCCAGGTAGATGTCAAATGGATCTTATAAAAAGAAATGCAGTAAATGACCTTTTCTCTCGGGCAAACAGTCCAAACCCCATGGGTTTGTCCTCCCTTAGGTTCACAGATCTAACCCTACTTAGACAGAGCTGAATGGATATTACAGAAAACAACTGATGCTTTGAAAATAACACAAAGAAAATGAATAAAAACATACCCTGACTTGAAAGACACATTGCGCCGGGAAAGATCATCTTCACGTGCTTCAACTTCCTGCAACTTTCTTTCTGCAGCACGATGATACCTGTGAGCTTCAGCTTGTAAAGATTCTGCAGCATGTAACTTTGCCTCAGCTTCTGCAAACTTCTGCTGAGCACCTTCAATCATACGTTGTGCTTCAGCATATTTACTGTCAGCTGCCACCTTAGTTTCAGCAGATTCCGCACGCATCTCATGCAAGGCCTTCTCAATCTACAAAAATCCAAAAAGTAATAACAATTACAGGGAAGCACGGGAAAGGATAATTTACTTCAATTAAAAGAAGTTGTTGAATGTGATATACACTAGCTATACACTCTTTTGAAACTCCTAAAGACTTCTTCAGATTCTCTTCTCGTTTTCTTGCTTCAGTCATAGCAGATATGTGTGCAGCTTGGTCACGCTTGTGCACAATTTCAGCAGCGTCAGCAGAAGCTTTAATTTGCTCATACTTGGAGGTAAACTCCTTCCTTTCTAGTATGAGAAGGCCCATATGGTGTTGGTGCTCAAAGATCTATATAAGGTAGCACTGGTGAGACACAAATAACAGAAAATAATATAATCACAGTATAGGCACAAAAATTAGATATATTAATGCATTTAAGAGCACCTATGCATTAATATAAAACCAATTTACAGGAGAACAGATTTCTTCTATGCAAAAGCAAGAACAAAGCAATGACTACTTTATATAGAGAATGTATATGGAATACTATACAAAAGCCATATTAAAAAGAAACCATTTTAATCAAAACAAAAACTACTTTATACAGAGAATTTATATGGAATGTCTAGATAAAACGTCAATACGAAACATTTTTGCAATTGAATAATGTCAAAATATCAATAACGTAAAACAATACCACTATTATAACAAGCTAAGATACCACTAAATGCTCTTTCTATTTGTGGTACCCAAAAATCCTTCAAACTTTCTAAGTTCACCCTCCAACCTTGGCAGTCAGGAAAAATACCGCATGGATATTAAAAAAAAAAACTCCAAGGGGTTTTGAACCCTTGAACTCTTGGTTGTGATGCTTCTAAAAGCTGTTTGCTAGACCAACACCTTGAAACCAACCTCTCTATCATCACACATGCCATCAATTCATAAAATCCAAGAAAATGTCTTCTCATGTACAATAGTTTCCATTAAAAATTGGAAAAACATCTACAATTTTTTTCTAGATACAGGATTGCGCAAAACTCTTCATTCACAGATGTGCAATGTAGTAATAGATGAGAAAATCTAGAATTGTAACTATATTGAATCAAACAAGTATCACTGAGCAGTAGATAAGAATTAACCATCCCATTCTAAACACCCCCACCCCAATACACAAAATGTTAGAATTAATTAACATGTACAACATACAATGTTACAACCTTTGACACAGAGAACCATTAATGCCTCATCTTAAAATTTCCAGCTAGACATTAAAGCAAATCTTTTTGAAAAGATAATGTCAACAAGCATAGTTTACTAGTTTGATTCTTGCTTCGGTGGTTGGAGTTACACAAGAAGGTATTCCAATACGTGATTCTAGAAACAACTCTATTTTCTTCCCGCACGCTCATTTTAAAGATAAAAGCCACATACATGATTTCTTTCAGAAACAACTGAAATTCAAAATGAAGGAGCGACAATTATTCTTAATTAACAACACAAGAAAGTAATGCCCACATTACAAACTTGACAAGCTAGTATGATTTCTTTTACTTCTATTCAAATGATAACCATCAACTTCATTCAGTTGAAGAATAAAATATTAAAGAAACAAGATTCAAGTGCTAATCTATTTCTATAAAATTCCACCTCAATCACGCTAAAAATAGGATAATTCCTTTCTAGTACGTACAATTAAGTAAGGTTTTCTTTTTCTGCCAAATTCAAAATTTAGGCATTTACTCATCATACAATATATTTCAAATAAATTATGAAAAGAACAAAAATCAAGAAAATGAAAAAACCTCAGCTTCAAGCTTTGCTATATAAGCGATGAGAGCAGCCTTGTCTCTCCGTTTAATAGCCTCTTCATCGAATCCAGCCTCTTTGAGTTGCTTCCAGATCGTCTCATCAGTCAAAGGACTCTGCAAAACCCTCGAACTCGGCATGATCGCGAGTCTCCCCGAACTAGGACTCGCCATCGCGATTAAAAAAAGAAGTCCTAGATTCTGCGATTCGATGGTGTTCGTAGTCTGGAAAACTTACAGTCACTCTTTTCTTGCACCGTCTCTCGCTCTGCCTTTTTTTTGTATCCAGAGAGAGTGTGTTGAACTGAACTGTATGTGACTGTAAGAGCAAAATGAAACACAAAAATGGCTTTACTAGGTATTAGCTAATTAGCTAATAAAAAAAAAAAAGAATAGAGGACTGAGTTGTCTGCCGAGACGTAGATCGTACAAAATCGAAGAAATAAAGGGACTGGGATTTGACAACAAGAGCTTTTAAGATAGCGACCAGATGAAGCGGCGTCGTTCAGCTGATTTTTTTGGCTGTTTTAAGCCGCCTTTAATTTTTGTTTAGTGATCTTAGATTAAAAATTAATTTTAATTTATGAATTGTGATTTGGGGTAAGCGTGGGTCATATCATATGATTTAAATTTGTTGCAGATAAAATTTTAAATGGATTTATATATTATAATTTAAAATTAATTTAATTTAATTTATTAAAATATTATAAATTAATTTAATTTAAATTATAAAATAAATTTTAAATTTATTATATAAATTATATTATAAAATTAAAGATATATTCATTATACTTGTTTGAGATCACCTATAATTTATAATTTTTTATTTTTTAAAAATTATTTATTAAAAAAATTATATTATACATAAAATTACTTGATTTTATTTTTAAAAATATAATTTTTTTATCAAAAAAATACTTGATTTAACTTTTAACTTTTTATAAATTTATAATACTTTTACTTAATTATATTTAGATATAAAATATTTTTTATATATTAATTTATTTTTTAATTTATATACTAATTTGAAAAATTTTATACTTACTAATTATATTGCTAATATATATAATTAAAACTAAATTATTAATATTAGGACTTTTTTAAACTTTTTAAATATTTATATTTGGACTTTTTTATAATTTAATAAATTGAACGGGGATATAATGAAAATAATTTATTATAAAAATTTAATAAATACCAAGTATATCCCAAAAATAAAAAAAAATACACATCCCTTACTTTTAAATTTTATTTTTTAGATAAAAATTATTTTTTAAAAAATTAAATCAAATAAATTTTAATTCAATTTTTAACTTATTATAAGATAAAATAGCTTTTTTTAGGTGATCTCAAACAAGCCTATTGATTATTATATATAAAATCTTATAAGTATTTTTTAGTTATTTTATAAATAATTTTTTATTAATTATTATAAAAAATAAAAACAATTATATATATCTTAAGATGACAAATAACTACTAATAATAATAAATTTTATAAGATAATATTAACTAATTTGATTTATAATTTTGTGGTTTGAATTGATCTTATTTAAAATTTAGTTTAAAAAATATTAATTTATAAATTAATTCAAAAAATTTTTAAATGGATTCAAACATCTAATTTTAAAAATTTAAATTAATTTGAATTAGATTAATTTAAAAATATTTTTTTAATTTTGGGGGCTTAAAAATATAAATTAAAAAGCAATAGTCAATGCTCCACGTCATCTAAGCTTGAAAGGTTATTTAATGGTGACTTTGTTTTGGAAGATTCTGGTTGCACAAAAAAAAAAATGTTAAAGTTCTTAATTTCTAACGGTTACTGAAGCAATAAAATTAAGTAGAACTCTATCGAATACAAATAGAAAAATTTTTAAATTACATTGATCAGACCTGTGTGCATTTTTTTTCAAAACTCAATTGGCTTGTTCTATTAGATTTTAAAATGAAATAATTCAAAATCTTTAGATTTATTTATTATTAATTAGGCAAATTTATTATTCATTTGTAACCCTTTAATTTATATCTAATATATTACTGTCTAAATAATTTTAAAATTATTAAAAATACTAAAATTAATTCCTACTAATTTATATCTAATATATTATTGTGTACCAAGTAAGGTGGGTTTTAGTTTTAGTTGTGTATAAAAAAAAAAGAATTTTTCAATAAAATTTTATAATTTAATAGAAGTAGTGAATTACATGATATATATATATAAAAAGAATTCCAATCTATCTAATTCAAATTATAAATCAAATAAATAAAGTGATATTCAATTCAATTTAATAATCAACGATATTATAATAAGAAGAAAAATCAGATGCTATTAACTCAAGAATTAAACAGCTGTCCAACAAAAAATAAATCAAAAAAAAAAATCATGGATTTCTCATATTTTTAACATTTTAATAAAATGTAAGATTTAGAGTTTTAATACAGGATCAATATTAAATCAATATTCAATATATTCTACCATCAAATCAGATATGATAGTTGTCAAATGCGATACATGATGAATATATCCCATGTTATGTCATTCTTAAATTTAAACATGTACAGTACTCTCAAGTCTAAACTAAACTGTGACAGAAGACAGATAAATTGTCTAAACATTTAACATTTAGTCTATTTGTAATTTTCAATTAAAACAAATCAAGGGGATAGGTCAACTAGGAAGCATAATACCTATACAAAATCGTTAATATCAAGATCTGGGAGGGCCAGAAAAGGGGAAAGTAACTTATGGTTAATGATTTATGAGAATGCACAAAAAAGATCAGCTTTGCAAAAGAAATCACCAAATATTTTAGGAAATAATATTAATAGGCAGTCTAATGATGCATTTCAGTTAGCCTCTCCTCTTGAGTCATGGAAATTGATTTCCGCCTTAAACCAATCTTGGAGGAGGAATTCTTTAGTTTGTATTTGCATATGAGTGGGGTGAGGTTTTGATGCGTGGAAATGTAGTAAGAAAAAGAACTTAAAAAAAAATAACAAAAACAGAACATGATGTCCAAGGAAAACAAAGAATAAGTGATGAATACATATCCTTGGTGTTTGATATCTGCAAAAATAAGTTGCCCTTTAGAAACTTCATTCCACATTCACAAAGAACATTGAATTAACTTCATTCAGCTCAACGTGGGAAACCGTGTTTCTATTTACAATAAGAGGTTCTTTACCATAAATAAGTTGTTTACAATTAACTTCAACAACAAGGGGAAAAAGATGTCCAACGCGGTTATTTGGAGGTGACAGCCAGCAGAATACCAGAAAAGGAGATCAAGAAGACTATAGTTACAGATATAATTATCTTCACCATCTTTCAGTCTTTACATGTCGAAAGTTGCTTTCTTCCCGTTATAGTGATTATTTATCCAGCCTTCAATCAGCTTACTCTCACTGGTCCTCTGCTCTTCCAACCGGTTAGGTTCCTATTGAGTAGAAGGATGCAAATCTACATGATGGGCATCTTATCAATAGTAAAAAGGAAAGAATCACTTTTAGCAAAATATATTTTGCAGCTAAGCTTAGTTATATATATATATATATATATATATATTATACAGAAAAAACTCACGCATTCAGTTATCACTGCGACATCCAACTAAACATAGGACTAAGCACCTATCCCGAAAGGCACGTGACCGCTGAAGAAATAAATATATGATAATCAGTACTGTTATGTCATTAACTAAATAAATATAGACAGAAGAAATAATTACATAGGAAGGTGATTTTCATTGAATTCCTCTAGAAATGATGGGTACTAATTTAGTGTTTTAAGCTAATAATTGCCGATTATGCCAAAATTTTTATTAGAAAGAATATTTTTTGAATTAGAAAGGTCATGTGGAGCCCGTGCCCCTCCTTAGCCTTTCTTTCCTAATTTTGCTCAAGTAAACAAAAACATTGACGTTTAGATATCCTGCAAAGGTCCAATAATATATAAGTAGAACGATAAACTGGTGTATAAAACAAGTTTTGGCAAACAATGAGGATGGTTGAATTGATGATAAACAACAATGATCTTGTTGAGTCCTTGAGCCATATAGGAGGTAAGAGAAAGACCAAGAAAGTCAAGACTTTGGCAAAATACACCGAGGTACAAAAAGAAAAAGCTAGTCATCCCCATGAAGTAGAACCATAAAAAGGGCCCCGCGCAGCCCATTGCTTTATTTAGGTACTTGGCAAGTTAACATGACAAATTGACCCCATACTTCTAATGCATGCCGACCTTACCAGGCTAGGATAGATAATTATTACATATTAAATCAAGCAATGACTCAAAACTTTTAACTCAATTGACAAGCAAATTACACAGGATTAGTGTGGAGATGGATTTTAAAGGATAGTTAATCCATCCAAGACTGTTCATTCAGATGGATAAAATAGAAAAATCAAAATGTTGGAGGTTTGGGGAGAGAGTTTGGAAGAGAATATTTTTCTTCTTCTTCGTATTATTCATATTGAACACACCTATTTATACAAATAAAAGATAACAAAATAATTTAAAAATATATTAAATCCCTAATATTATGCAACTATCCTATTTTATTAAAATCAAATAAATTATCCCAAGAGACCTATTCTAATGCAGCTTTTATTACTATTCAAAAATACTTTGAATCATATTTCAACACTTTCCCTTGATTCAAAGTTACAAACATCAAATTAGATTTAATTTTGCAGATTTTGTGAAGCATATCTCTTCACTTCAATTTTCCTGGAGCACTTCTCTCCAAAATTTTGCAGATTTTGTGAAGTACTTCTCTTCACTTTATGATGTACTTCTCATCAACCTTCAATTGGAGCACTTCTCTCTAAAATTTTCAGATTTTGTGAAACACTTCTCTTCACTTGTTAATGCACTTCTCATTAACTTTCAATTTGTGAAGCACTTCTCTTCACTTGTTGTTGATGGACTTCTCATCAACCTTTAATTGGGGCACTTCTCTCTTCCTCGGAATCTTGTTCCATTCTCATAGATATTTCTTCTAATACAGTGTTGTTACTGTCCATTGAATCGAGTTGAATGATTTTGCTCACTCAATCTCACAGTCTCTAAAGGATCTAAAGTTCTGATACCATTGTTGAAATTTTTGGAAGGAATTTTTTGGGAGAGAGAAGTTTGGAAGAGAATATTTTTCTTCTTCATATTATTCATATTCAAGAGACCTATTTATACATATAAAATATATAATAAAATAATTTAAAATTATAAATAATCATTATCTAATTTCTTTTAAAAAAGCAAAAGATAAGAAGTAAATCCTATAACCATATCTAAATTGATAAATATCTTAAAATTTTTGAATTAATCTTTAATAATATCTATCTATCTATCTATCTATCTATCTATCTATTTATCTATCTATCTATCTATCTATCTATCTATCTATCTATCTATATTATTTTGTAATAATAATATAAATAATTTTGTTTTGGATAATTGTTTTAATTCCACCAATAATATACATACATATGTTTCCATGTGCTTTAATACCACTGGTTTATTTATTTGATTAGTCTTTATGCATGCCATCTATATGGCATAAAGAAATTGTTTCCAAAGTCAATTTGACACTTTTGACATGTATGTAAATGTGGAAGCAAACAAATGGTTTCAACAAAAATTTAATTTTAATCAATTAGTATATATGTATGTCTACTGTGGAAGAGAAGGGAAATGGAATGATTCTTTTCCCATTTTACAAAACCAAAACCAAAAACAAAGAAAGAAGAAAAAGCATGTATTCAACCATTTTGGATATAAATTGGAAATTGGTTTCCAAGCTTAAAAGCAAGAAAGGAAGAGAAGAAAGAGAGCAAGGTGTTATTTTTCTTTATGGTTTCTTCCACAATAGCAAGTGTGGATGTACATATATGTGGATATGTTGCTTACACTTGTTAAAGCTTGCAAAAGTGTTTTGCAAATGTTTCAAGGTGCCTATCCATTCTACCACTTCCATCTTTATCAATCTAGAGTGTGGATACTCTTGGAGGCTTAGGGGAGCACTTCAAGCTTTATTGAAAATGGATTTGGGTGAGTTTTTGTTCATTCAAATGTTTAAGTTTTCAAAAGTTGAAAAACTTACATATATGCATGCTTAAAAAACTTAGAAAATATCCTAGGATTTATAAGATAAACACCCTATCAACCTTCAGAGCGATACGATCTCCTATATGAGCAAGAGTTTGACTCTTACCTAGTAGGAGAAGTTGATCATCCTAATGATCATAAGAGTTATGAAGAAGCTATCATAGATAAGGATTCAGGTAGATGACTAGAGGCGATGGATTCTGAGATGCAATCCATATATGCCAATCAAGTCTGGCCATTTGTTGATCCACCAAAAAAAATTATTTCTTTTGGCTATAAATGGATCTTTAAGAGAAAGCTTAGTAAGGATGATGAGGTAGAGACCTACAAAGCACAATTAGTTGTGAAGGAGTACACTTAGAAACAAGGGTTGGATTATAAGTAGACCTTTTCGTTTGTAACTATGATTAAATCCATCCATATCATGCTAGCCACAGCTGCATACCATGATTTTGAGATCTGGTAAATGGATGTAAAAACTGCATTCCTCAATGGATATCTTGAGAAAAATATCTATATGCAGAAACCAGTTGGTTTTATATCCACTACAAATAGAAATAAGGTATGCAAGTTACATCTATCCATTTATGGATTGAAGCAAGCTTCTCGAAACTGGAACAAATGATTTGATGATATGATCAAATCGTATGGATTTGAACAAAACCCAAATGAAAATTGTGTTTACAAATGTGTTAAGGATCATACTATAATGGTCCTTATATTGTATGTAGACGATATATTATTAATTGGTAATGATATAGGCTTAATGATTGAGGCAAAGATTTGGTTGTCCAGAACCTTCTCGATGAAGGATTTTGAAGAAGCAACTTATGTTTTGGAAATTTGCATATATAGAGATAGAGTAAAAAGGGTAACAGGATTATCCCAAAGGATGTACATAGAAAAAATACTAAATAAGTTCAGTATGAAGAACTCTAAGATAGGTCTCCTGCCCTTCAATTATGATCTTAATCTTTCAAACGATATGGGTCTAAAGACTGATGAAGAGGGACAACGGATGTATAGTATACCTTATACTTCAGCTATAGGTAGTTTGATGTATGTGATGCTATGTACACGACCTGATATAGCATATGTTACAAGTGTTACAATCAGATATAAGGCCAATCATAAAGATAAACATTGGTCAACCGCTAAAACTATCCTTAAGTATTTACGAAGGACTAAGGATTTAATTATGACTTATGGATCTCAAGAGTTGAGTATACAGGGATACTCAGATTATAATTTTCAGTCAGACCTGGATGATAGAAAGTCTACATTGAATTTTATTTTTATAAGTAATGGAGGTATTATAAATTGAAAAAGTTCCAAATAAACGATGATAGCAGATTCTACTATTGAGGTTGAATATATTCCTGATTTAGAAGCAGCAAAAGAGGCTGTTTCGATGTGAAAGTTCATATCTGAACTTAGTATCATTCCTAATATGAGTTATCTGATAACTCTATTCTGTGACAATATGGCGGCTATTGTACAGGCAAAGGAACCAAGGGTATATCAGAAGTCCAAACATATTCAGCTTAAATATTGTTAGAGATATGCCCTAGAACCAATCGTGTCATATGGTTCTGGGTTATTATTTCTTAAGTATATACCTTTTGTAATTAATTTTAAATTGTTTACAATTAATTAAATGACATTATTCTATCTTATATTATGTTCAGTTGTTGATTTATTTATTTCTTTTATTTGATGCAAGATATGTCCCAGTTTCTATTATATGTCAAGATTCTATCTCTAAGGAGTTATAAATATGAGTACAGAATCTTCAATTTAAATATATTTTAAAACTTGTTCCCAGTTGAGGTAGTGTCACAAGGGACAGTGACATTGTATAACTGACATGTTTTGTTGCTGTCAAGGATTAGTATTGGATACTAATAGTTAGGTGACAAGTCTCATATGATAAGAGCATAAACATGGGTATCACGTTGGTGAACGTGATACTTAATATGACCAACCGCAATAGAATCACCTGGGTGATTATCCACAGTCAATGATTCATCACACAGTTATACTAGTGTACCATTAATCCTTTGACCTGAGACAACATAGCTGTAATCTGCAGTGAGGTACATTGTTCACTTGTGTATATTATACTAGACTAACCATGCCTGGTGATAGAAGCTTACTGGAAATGTGTTCTTATTGTAAAAGACAAATGATGGTCAAGATAGAATCTACTGGCTTTGATACTGAAGCTTGAGATCCTAGGCAGAACTGTCATTTACGGGAACTGAATCTCTGGCCAGAGTACATGTATTCTAAAAAAGAGTTTTTGGATACATGAATCCTGTTTGTGATTAAGGTTCTAATCCTATGATTGAGTTGGGGGTTTGATGATTTTATGGTCCGCACTCGATTGGGAGTCGACAACAGAAGGACTGTACTACATGTAAGTATGACTATATGAATTTACCTGAATCATCATTCTCTGTGTTCTAGGGGTTATGATATCTTGTTAGAGGTCACTCATGATCATTGGAAACTTCGGATATAAAGGGTTATACCGAAGTGATACAAATGTGTTCGTATACTCTCATATCTAGCTCATGGTAAACCCAGGAGGTCGGTCATACACAAAATCTAGAAGTTGTTGATGAATAAAATATATATTATTGAGCTAGTTAATAATATTTCGTATTGACAATAATAATATTACTACGATATGTTGATTGATATGTAATTTTATTCTTTATTGTAAAAAATAAAGTTTTTCGACAAGGACGCGCTAGCACCTGTCGGTCCAGAAAATATTATGGTAGTGCTGGAGACTTGAAATGATATATTGTGATATATCAAATAAATAAATAAATAAATTGTTTATTTATTAATGATATTTAGTATCCATTTATTTACACAAATGAATTGTTTATTTGTTATTTGTTAAATAAAGGTTATTTAAATCAAAAGGATACTTAATTAACACTTGAGACAATAGTTGTTTGCCAAGTGTCATAATCTTGCATATTCTCTCTAATATGGATTAGATCCAATGACCATGAATTGTTCATTATCCTTAATTATGGTAATTAAGGTATAAAAGTGGGGTTTATTAAATATATGTATATATATA
>JAVXUL010000020.1:6815585-6837301 GCA_035590515.1 Trichilia minutiflora
ACCCGATCCAAACCAATCCAATGAAGTGGTGTGGATCGATTTGGTGCGGATCGGGTTAAATTTGCCTACCCCTATCCACCATCCTCCTCCCATTTCTTCCACCTTCTGCCACTTCCTACAATTTTACAGTCTACAAAATTCTCTCACAATGCATAATAATTATTCATTTATAATCAAATAATAAAAATTAAACTTTCACATATCTTGTAATCAGAAATATACTAGATGGGATTTGGTGAATGTGTGAATTCTTTCTAATTTGCTGTCGGACAGGATGCAAATGTGTGAATTTGGTTGTGCATATTTATTTTTAATTTTAAGGGTATTTTCGTCCGTAAACAATGATCCGGATTATTTTTAATTAAAATTTTTTACTGTGGACATTTTTGAATTCAGACTATAAACGGTGGACATTTTTTATTAATTCCCATTTCGATTTTATATTTTAAAAATCAAATATTATTAGTTTGATTTAGATTTTAAGTTATATACATTAAGAAATTGAATCAAATCCTAAATATATTAATTAAATATCTATTTTTTAATTTTAAAAATTATATATTAATATATAATTTATATTATTTAATATTAAAATTTTATTTTTACATAACTTAATTTATTAAAAAATTAAAAAAAATTATAACTTTTGGATTCAGTTTAAACCGATTTTTAAACCGGTCTAATTTAATAAGCTAAATTTAATTCAATTCCATGGGATGTTGATTCGATTTAAATTTTAAATTATTAAAATTGATTAGTTTGATTTGGTTTGAATTTAAAATTTTTAAAATCCATTTGTTTGGTTCGTTTTATGATTCGGGTAAAACCGAACCGAGCCGAATCGTGTCACCCTACCCAATCAACCCGACATACTCCTACTCAGACAGAGTCGACGGCGATTCAGTGGCGACAACTGATTATGAGAGCAACAATAAGCTGACAGACAACCCCTTTTGTATTTTCGTTTCTTGAGAAATCAAATGGTAAGAGTATCCTGCTATACGGAGTAACTTCTAACTGGTTAATCTATTGTTGTATTTGCTTGATAGTTTTAAGAAGAATTTTATTTTATTTTATTTTGTTTATCTATGTGAATGTAGGAACAACGTGTTGAGCAGAGCAGATGGAGAGAATTGGCTAATTCCTCGTCATTTAGTCGTCTAGTCTACTCAGAGGTGATGATTCCAAGTGTCGTATCACTTCTTACAATTACAAAATAAAATTATTTCATTTATGAGCTAATTTAGTTCCATTTCACATGAGCACGTATTTTTAGGTTATTCAATCAAATTATCTGGCAATTTTCTTTGGATTTAAAAAAATATATTTCTTATGGAAATGATGTTACAAATTTCTGATACATTCTACTGCATGTGAATTGTCTTTGTTGCTGCATCATACCAATGAAATTGGTTCTAAATTGTGTTTAGTTCTGTTGGCATTCATTTATTTTTATTTATATTTTTATTATATTGAGATTCATGATGCTTGTTGAGTTTTTCATAGCAATTAAATGTAAGCTTCCAAGGATCATTGGCTGATGCTTATTAATGTAATTATTTTATGTGTACAGATAGAAGAGGTTGGATGGGAGCATCTGGTGAGACTGAGCGAAGATCTAACGTTTCTTAGTTTTCGTGTTCTGTAAGCTTGTTTCTGTTAATTTATTTCAATGATACTGTGTTTCCTTTTATAAAGGAAATTGATTTTTCTGTTTTGCGTCTATTAATTTATTTCAATTGTGAGTCAGAGTGAAGATCTAAAGTGTCCACAGTAGAAGATCATGGTGCAGATTTCTGGTGATGAGAAATGATACGATTGTTTTTGGTCTCCAAGATTATTGATTTTACAAAATGCAATGCCCTCATGCATAAAAGTATCAACGGATTCTGTGCATCTTCTGAGCGTAGGAGTAATTAAGTAGTTTTTGTAATAGTCCTGAATCAGTGAGGGCTAAATGATCAGGAATATTTCTAAGAGCGTGTTGTACAGCACATTGGTCTTTTTTCTTTCCCACCTCTGGCCCCCGCCCCTTCTCCCAACACCTCACCCCCAAAGCAATTGTGGTTTTTGACTTATCTTTCAACTTTTAATTCGTAATGGTGGTGTTACTTTCATGACCAATTAAAACCCTTATCAAATTCTCTTCGCGTTTACACTGTTAGTTATTGTGTACCTTTTTCCCTTGTTCCTTTTCTTTCTTTAGGTTGGGTTTGGGTCTCTACTTCCTTCTTACCAACTCAAGCTTTGTCTGTTGTGTATAAAAACATAGACACTAAAACTGCATCTTTGTTCTCAGTTCATTCATAACCCCCAAATTTTACAAATGATGTGGATTGCTCCATTAAATGCAGTCATTTAGGATCCTAGCAGGGTTGTAGAGCTGAACTAGGTATGGATTAAGGCTGGTCTAGGAAGCGTGTAGAGTGCCCTTGCACTCTAATGGTGGCCTTTTACATTGTCTGCCATATTTGGTATGTAAATTAGATAAGGAATATTGATGAATAAGAGATAACACTTGCTGTTAACCAAAAATGCCAAGGAGAAAAGTATTTAATCTTTTGACTAGCAACCCAAGCAAATGATAGGAATTCAAAATATTCTTACCTATGCCTTGCAAAATCCAGTTATAAGCTAGGGATCTAACTCAGAAATTACAGCCAAAAACATATAATGCTTGGTTATGTGATGGAAGTTCAAATTATATTTAGTATTATAAATTTTTCTTTTGGAGTATTAGGGAAAAAAGAAGATTTCTTGATGTAAGTCTATTATAACAGTGATTACATCTCTTGCATTCGTTGGAGTGAGAAATGCTAGCATTTTTGTAATGAACTTGCAGACATAAAAGCTCTAGTTTTAAGCATGACATAAGTATACACTACCTTGCAGCATTCTAGTTGTATCTAGTTTACTATCGAATGCTGCAAGATAATATGATGCAAGAGCTTTGGTTTGGATTCCTAGAGAGGAAACCAATGATTAATATTGAGCAGATTTTTGTTCCAAATCATAGTATTTGACTTGAGAGGAAGACATAACAGAGAATTTGCCTTCAAGTAAAGTTTGTTATTTTTTTTTTGTATTTTATTTTATTTTTGGGACTTAAGATAATATTGTAGTTTAGTTAAACTTTATCTTTTTGTACTATAAATAGAATACAAAGCTTTAAGGGAGTAGAGTTTTGACAATTCAATATTATTTTCTCTTAAAGTTAGAGACCTAACTCTTTCTTTAGTGAATTTTAACCTTGAGATTAATCTGTGAGATTAATCTTGTTTATTATGTTTTCATTGCTTTAGTTTGTTATCTAAGCATGGTTCGTTCTTGGTAATCCCGTGTTTCCTGCTAGGTGCAGGGAAAATAATCATCCCAATCATGTTGATGAAGGGATGTGTATCTCGTGAATGACAAGTTGTTATCTTGAGATATCTTAAAGGAATGAAAGGAGCTCGTCTACTTTAGGACTTGTCACTATCCTAAAGAGGAATTAGAGTAGAGTCGACAACATGCCTGGTGTTTTAGGTCATAGTCGACCTTTTGAAGGGATATTTTAGCAAAAAGGCCAGGTAGAATCGACAAAAAGGTACCGGTAATTTTGACCGTGGTCAACCATTTGGAGAATTTATTTTGATGTCCTATTTGTATCAACAAAACTCACTTTTAGGATTGACAGTAGAGTTTAGAGTAAATGCTGTGATATTTTTATTGCAAGAAATCAAGAAAAAAAAATTGCATCCATAGAAATTTAATTCATGGTTTCTAGTTGTCTATTATGAGGAATATGAATCTTTATAAAGAAATTATTATTTGTGAGGAGAAATTTTCGACAAAGTTTTCGATTAGGAGTTATATGAATGAGATTCATTGTCATGTTTTTGATAACCCTGATATAGAAGGTTTATTACTTAGAGAACCATGATATAAACAAGTGTATGCTTAGTATTGCAAATAGTAAAATGTGTACAAATTAACCAAAGATGGATAGGAAAGTGTTTTAGGTCCTCATAGACGCAAGTGTTCAAATGTTGCCAATTAGAAGTTGAAAAAGGTAGAAAATCGGTTGAAGTGCGAGGTTTGAAAAAAAGATCTAAGATTAATGTGGGGGTTGAAGATCATAATGAGGGGCTACCTAATGTTGATTTTGGTTGTATGAATAGAGTGATAAACAAGAAATACGACACCATCTCTGATTCTATGAACAATACCAAACCCAATGAAGATATTCCGGACAATACACTATTAGAAGAGCATGTTTTAGCCTATGATAATTTAATTTTTGTATTACATGTGAAGCTGTTGTTGATCCTAATAAGAGCATTCCTCATAGAGTCATTGATGTGTGCTATGACACTCCAATTGAAAATTCTAATGAGAAATTATTAGTGGATAAAAATCAACTTCAAATAGGTGTAGTAAAAACAATTCATGGTGAGTTGGTAGCAATGGTACCAAGTGATTTTATGATTTCTATGCAGGTACACTCAGCACTATAAATAGAAAAGGTTTTAATGTTAAAGTTGGTGTGACCTGACCAAAAAACATAAGAAAACTTGATATTGAGTTTTTCATGAGTGGAAGGGTCTGATGCAAGAGCTTTGGTTTGGTTTCTTAGGAAGGAAACCATAGACCAGTATTGAGTGGATTTTGTTCCAACTCATGTTATTTGACATGGGAAGAAAATGAGAGCAGAGAATTTGTGTATAAGCGGAGTTTGTTCTTTTTTTTTGTATTTTATTTTATTTTATTTACTTATTTTTGGAATGTAAGGATAATATTGTAATTTAGTTAAACTTTATTTTTTTATTACAAATAGAATGTTAAAACCCTAGGAAAGCAGAGTTTTAACCTTTCAATATTATTTTCTCTCAAAATTAGATATCTAACTCTTTCTTTAGTGGATTCCAAAACATTTTTAAGATTAATCCATGACATTATTCTTATTCATCACTTTTCTACTGCATCATACATTATGAATGCACGTCTGACATTGCTACAACAACATATTTTGTGCTGACAATTTTCTGGTGGCTGTTTTGACTATTGATTGTGAACTATTAGTTAATATTTCTTCATTGCTACGTGCCGTGATTTTCTCTTCATGTTTATCTCATGCTTTATCCATGTAAGGGACTCAACCATTTGTAAATTTGAGTGCAGAGATAAGAAGGGAAGAGTGCATTGTATTGAAATTCAGTTGGAAAAGAACTATCCCAAAAACCCACCTTCAATTTCAGTGGTTGGTATAGTATAATTTCTTTGATCTTTCAATTCTTCTATTTCAGTTCTAATGCCTTTGGTGCTTCCTTCTCAGGATGTGCCATATATATTTAATTTAAAATGGTCGAGAAAATCAAGATTGAAAGACTTGCTGCAGCAGTTCCTAGAGGTATTTACCAATTCAATTTTCCATTTTTGTGCTTTCAGTTATTTCTCACAGATGTGGTTTATCTTATCAATTGGTTATGGATTCATCATTGCATTTACTAAGGTGTTTTCCTCTTACGCTCTTACATAGCATCTGGAGAAGCTTCAGGAAATTTGGACTATTTTGGATGAGATCGACAAATCTCTTTGGATTGTTGACCTGAAACAGTCATCTCGTGCTAGTGCTTCTCGCCAAATTAATTTGGGTAGCAATTTGTTGATCAGAAATTTTACTGATAGCTTGTTTTATGTTTTGGTTTGTCATCATTCTTTCATGATTACATATCTTCTTTTCTTTCCTTCAGGAAATGATTGCTTCATCATGTTGTCTATATCCGTTGATGATCCTAGTTCTTTACCTGAGTAAGATTTTATCTCCAAGTAGATAGTACTCTACTGTTGCTGGTTTCTGCTTTTCCTTCGGTACTGAATATTTCAACTTTCGGTAGATGTCGTTTTATGGGTTCTGGTCCAATGGTGAATTCCTTCAGAAAGACATGGCAAAGAAATAGCAAGAGATGGTAAGCCATTCAATCTCCTTTTTAAACTTAACAATATTTTATCTGTGATACTTGTTATGTAAGTTATTAGGAAAAGTAGTTTATGTAATTACTAGAGATATCTTTTATTCAATTGCAAATATTTAATTATATATTTTTCTTCTAGAGCAAGCTCAGGCTTATTTAGTATCTTGACGATTTTCCAAGTGGCCTCCAATTAAGATTTTGGAAGTTCAGCTGAGGTTGAACAGGGATACTATTGTTTCAAAGTTGTAGTCTTTTGAAGTTTATAAATGTTGGTAGCAAAAAGAACAAAAGGTCTTCAACTTCCAGCTCTTCCTCCTAAATGTGGAATATATGCGTTCTACTATTACTTGTGCTGACGTCTGAATTTGCTATCATTTCATTTGAATAGGCATCTTTGCTTTGGGGAACCTGTTTCTCTTATCTTCTGGAAAACAGATATTTGCTTTATCATCAAATATTTCATAAGTGGGGTAATATCTTTTGACGTAGGAACAAGGACAAACCATTTTTGGAAAATGTTGCAAACGTTTTGGAGATTCAACTGCCAAGGCTCCCTAATCACCAGAACAATTATCAGCAAGTTGACTGTGGGATTTGCTATGCTCAATTTCTTCCTATTGGTAATGCTTTGTGCATGTGATTATAAACTTATATATATTTTATCTATAATTGACTTTACAATATCAGCGTAGATGAAGAGCTTGGAGGTAAGAGTGGAAGTGGAATTGATTATGGATGTGATAATGCCAATTGCAGCAAGGCTTTTCATAGCATTTGTCTTGGGGACTGGTTGCGTTCCATCACAACAACAAGGCAGTATGTTGCATTTCTCAATTTTCCACCTTTTTTCTTGTTAATATTCTTTTGTGGTGAAGGGGTGCAGTGTGTTATTTGTGGCTATTCATACAGGTCACAGAGTATTACTGTTTTAGTTATCATTTGCTATATATATCATATAAGTTGTAATGTAAGTTGAAATTGCTTGTGCACCATTCCTACCTCTCTACTGTTGTCCATCCTGGTTCTCCCTTGTTCTTGATTGTAAATTTTATGAAGCACTTGTTTATACAAACTTATTGAACCCAGCATCGAAGTTCATGGACCTCATTCAGCTCCTAGTTAGGAGTTAAATTAAAATTATATTTGAAAGTATAGATTGGATGTCTGTACATGTCCTTCACATGGCTTTGTAGGCACAAAGTGCAAGTTTGGATTGTGTTTCAATAAATTATTGGAACTTTACTACTGTAGATAGAATAATTCAAAAAATTTGATGAGATAATATTGTATTTTCCTCTCTGTTTTTTGCCACATATTTTTGTGGTGGTTGCCATTTATTGTGCTTGCATGCTTGATAATACTTTTTCTTTTTCAAAGTGTTCCGCATAGTAGAATACAACTAAAGCTAACCCAATCTTGTTGCATTCGCCATCGTTTGTGCTTTTCTTCCCTTTCTAAAGATGTATAGTACACCAAATCAAACAAGAAAAAGAAGGATATAGTACACTCGTAAATGTTTCTACCTATCAAGCAGCTTCCAGCCCCACTAATAATTTTAGTTGTCATCGAATCACTCACTAGAACAATTGGATGTGCTGTTTGTATTTTGGGCCACAGTAAGTATTTAGCGCTACCTAGTCTGCAATAGGGTAGAGAGGTACAACAAATCATGTCAAATGTGTGCCATCTTGTGGCCATTCATATTTTCAGTGTTGTCTTTCACATAAGCTACTTTTTGTTCATAGTTTATCTGTATATTGATGTTGCAGGTCATATGATGTTCTCTTTGGAAATTGTCCATACTGTTCAGAGCCAGTTGCAGTCAAACTCAATAGTGCAAAGAAGTGAACTCTAATGTCTTCATTAAATCTTGCCTAATGTCTCTGGATAATCTCATCTCGTGAAGAGGTTGCCTAAATTAAAACTTTGGATAAGCTTCTCAATATCTTGGATTATGCGCAGACAAGGACTGTCGCATGTTTTGCCAATGGAGCTATAGGGATCTCTTGCTTCTAATCTGTAACATTAACTATACATAAACAGACAATTAAATTGCGGTATGTACATACTCTCCCCACTTGCAGTACTTGTTGTTTCGTTATATGTTACCCACGTTTAACAATGTGTTGGGATTGGGGCTTTCTATAAATTTTGTACCTTTGTTCCAACCCTATCCATTACCCTATCCTCTGATCACGGTTTTTAAAACTGATGGGGCCCGCCAAAGAGACTGCGTATCTCAACACAACTCAACTCGTATGAATTTTATGATTTTTCATTTTTCTGTTGCCCATGCATCGATATCCGAGGCGATATATGCACTGCTTGAAGCTTTCCATTTTCCAATGCTAAGTAGCTGTTTGGTTGAGTCATCGTGCTCTTAAGCCGAGACTTCTTTTCTCTCTGCACTGAAGAGTACACGATAACTACAAAACCTAGATACAATATTTGTAGTTTAACATACATACATACATAGTACATGATTTACTCGAACACAATTATTATGCAGATGTGAAATCATCAGATAAAAAAACTACGTACATTACTGTCTGTAATATTATTATGACACTAGCCATAAGTGTGGAGCCATACTTTGAAATTGGATAGTTAAAAAGTCAAAAAGTAATCTAGACTTTGAAAAGGGTTTCTAAATTAAGAACCGGAGGGTCCAAGTCCTGACTACTATTTATGGAGTGAATTATAAATATTTTATTTATAGACTTACAATTTTTTGTGGTGCGGACAGCATTATGTCCTTCTTACTTCCTTCTAATTTCGTATTTAACTTATCATATCATTTCAAATATAAATTTTTATTATCTCTTTTTTTTTTGTTTTTTTTTTCTGACAAGAATTATTTGGAGAGGTTTATAAAACAAGAGCCACGTTTTAGGAATAATGTACCAATCAAACAATATTCTTTAATGCATGGACGGTTGGTCGGGTAGAGCGTTTAAGAGAGTAGTATTTTTGAAAGTTATTTTTTTTAATTATTAAAACAAAAAATATTAAAAAAATATAAATACTAAGTAAGCACTTTTTTTTAATACTTTCAGGCCGTGAATCTGATCGGAAAGTAGAGGTATGTGAGTGAGCCATACTCTCAATAGATTGGTGGTTGGCAATAGCTTCGTAGAATGGTCCCACTACTTTTAAATCTCCCTCTGTAGTCAAACAGCTTGTTGAGTGAAGAGCAAATGCTTGTTACATCAAGCTTACTGTCCCTGCCTATATTATTTACTTCGTGAGAGCAAAATTCCAAGTCAATTTACCCATTTTTTTGAGGAACAACAATAATTGGAGCAAACAAAGAAACCCTTTCCTTTCTTTTATTTTTATATGGTGGGTTAGGCTTGAAGTAATATTAACTTGAAAACTGCGGCAAAAAGTTGAAGTTTTTAATACAAAATTTAAAATATTTAATATATAGAGTAATATCTATTCTTAGTAGTTTAAACAACAAAGGCATTTGGAACAAGTAAGTGATTCTCACAAAAATTCATAGCCATAAATTCGACCCATCATAATCCTGTAGTGAAAAAACACAATCGAGGTCTTTGGCATGCAAATTGCCAGCTCTCTCACAGCTCGAACTCTACTGGTACCATTTATGTGGTCTGTCAGGTCTTGTGTGTATAAGCTAATTGAATAGCTACATTGTGTGTTTAAGGAGCCACACGAATCCATTCCTCCAAACCATTTGAAAGCAACAACAGATATATAACAAACATCAAGGGTCCATTCATTAAGTATTAGTAATAATCTTTTCATCTCTTACCCGTTTTCGGATTGTAACGATTCAAATACTAATAAATATTAAGTTTTTGGGTTGTTTTTCCCTCCTTTTTTGTTTGCTTGCATAATAATGGACAAAGACTATTTGATTGATACACACGTGCATACATGTAAATGCAAATATGAGTTATCGTTTTCACACTTAAGAAGAAGTTTTTTTATTGGCACAGAATATTGTACGGTGCTGCAAATACTGACACATATATGGTACAAGTAGAAATGGATTTTTTTCCAAATCCAATAAGCATACTTTAAATGCATACAATGTTTATTTCCCCATTTACCCCCTCTTAGTTTGCATGGTTCTTATCACACGAAACGAAATACAGTGTACAATGCATGCTTAATTGTTGGGTTTGAATTTATATGCCGGCAAGGCATTCCGGTGGGGTAGCTGGGTATCTTGATTTATCAGTGCAATAATCATAGATCATGTGGTTGAGACGAACCCATCTGTATTTCCTTGCTTCAACGGCACTGAGAGCTTGGTAAGTATTTGCTTCCCACCAATTCCCACGGTTTGCAACACAGTTTGCTGGCCCTGGAACTGGGCATCCCTCAATATCAAAGTCTCTGTAATATGCATAAAAAGGAGCTTTACTCCAGTCTATTTTCTCTAAACCGCCTCTTGTCGCCCAATCATCGGCTTCCCACAGTGTTGAATACACACCCATTGGTTGGTTCGAAGGATATGGAGCCCTTCCACTGTTCTTGTACACCCTGATTGGCACATCATCAACATAGAAGCTACAAAAACAAACACAAACAAGAACAAGAAGTTATATATCATTTAAAAAGATGGTTAATGAACAAATTGAGAGAGCATGAATAATTAACTTACACAATATGGTGATGGTTCCAGAAAATAGAGTAAGTGTGGAAATCTGCTGAAGGGTCAAACCAGAGGTTCACTCTTTGTTCCCTATCACCTTTTCCATGAGCATAGATATTGGTTTGAACTGTGTAAGGCTGACCACTTCGATTCCCCAAGAACTCAAAATCCAGCTCGTCCCTGACAGCGTCGGTGTTGGAATTCATCTATTAAAAAAACAAAAAGTTAATTCATATTTCAAAGAGAAATATATGTATGCTAGTTAATGCTAATTAGCATACATAAAATGCAGTGACAGTCCCAGCAGAGTCTCCAGGAATAAGCTTGATCTTCATGCTTACACGACCGAACAAAAACTGCCTTTTGGAAGCAAACCCACATCCTATAAAAAATGAATCGTTTGTTTTTAGTATAAAAACCAAAATAATACTAATTCAATCATGATCTTAATAAAAGTTCCTAGAAACCAATTATAAATTTACTTAAAATATAATTAAGTGAACCCCACCTGAGTTCTGGTCTAAAACTAGTTGGATGGCCCTTCCTCCGTCGATTTGCCTGATATGGGATTCAGACCATGTGATTTGAAAGTCTTGAACAAAAGTAGCTGGTCGACCCAAAACACAGAAAGAGAATGCAAGAATGTAAAAGCAAAGAAATACAAGAGCATTTCTTAAAGCCATCATAATTTACTTTGTGTGTTACGAGACTAATTCGAAAGCGAGTTGTATTGTGAATTACTAATGATTTAGAGAAGTTATGAGCGTCGGTGTTTATATAGGCGGGAGATTAAGGATAAAGACTTGATGTGAACTGCTGAATTCAAATAGAAAGCTTCCTCACGGCCTAGCTTTCCATCCAGCTAATCACGAGCCGTCATTAGGCCCTACCAAAACCGAACTCTTCTTATCATTTTCTTTTCAAGCTCTATTATTCTTCTTTTGGCGTCTATCATATACTTCTTATGATCTTTTCCTTGAAAAAAGAATCTATACATATTTGATAATTTTCTGAATTCTACAACATGAATTATTAAATCTATAGTGGGAGAGTTACAAGTCAGTGTTTTCAATCACAATTCCCACGCAAAAAATAGTAATGTGTGCACATATAATATATCTAACTACTATTATTGTTTGGATGTTAAACCTGCCTAACTTTTTCAATCATCATCAAATTCCAAAACTAATAATTGTGAAATTCATGATCGAATTACACGATTTCATTGATACCAAAAATAATTTGCTTGCATCTAGCTAGCCAATAATGTTTTGAAGTTTCACCTATTATTAAAGAAAATTATACCATCAATCACTTTTATGTCTTCCTAAATTTAAATCATACAATACTATTAGGAATACAAACTCTTGTGTACAAATTAATGTGATCTATTATTATTAAGTAGTAAAAATATAAAATTAGTGTAATTACTAAAAATAAATAAATGGTGTTGATTATGAGACACTCAACACAATCATACCATATTAACTTGTACATAAGAATTATATAAAAAAATTTGTATATTTGTATATCTAGCACTATTTTAAATCACATTCCATCTAGTCTTAATCTACACAAATTTAATTTAAAATCTTTTATACTATTTTAAAAAAAATTAAAAATATATTTAAGACTGTTATACTTCTGTTTAACTTTAAGAATGAAACTGTTAAAATATTTAATAACTATTAACTATTAGGAGAAAATCACACACTTTTTCATTTACATTCATATTTAGTCAATCCATTTTAAATTCATACTTCAAAGTCACAGTAGCAAACACAACACTTTAGTTTCAAATATTATTGCAAACCAGTTGTTCCCATCACCATAATGGACTTTGTTTTTTTTAAAACTTATGGTCAACTATGCATGGCATTGAGTTGTTCATAGCCATCCATATAAACGTCCAATCATTTTTCCCTCTCTTCATGCAGCCAGTCGAGAGAGTGTGATTGATGCGGATTACTTCTTTGTAATGCATTGGGATGTATGAGTTTCGTGGGCCTTCATTTACAGTCTGTGCTGAGTCTGGAATCTCTATCCTAGGCCATAAGTTTAAGCTGAAATTATTGGCTTTCCTTTTTGATCGCGGTGTCAATCACATTCTTTGACTGTAAGTTTTGCTGAAGAAGTGTGTTTTTTAAGATTTTTAACTGTTGTGATGTGCAAAGTTGCTAGTGGTTTTTATTTTTTCTGCAGAATTCTTTTTCTAGTGTGGTGAATGCCTAATGTTCGTTCTGTAGTCTGTTTTATATCATTTTGGATGAATTTGGCTTTTGGTATTCGAGATATCGTCGTGTTTTATTTTCTCCAGTCAAATTGTTGCATCTTTGAAGTCTACAATCTACTGGATTATGCAATTTTCAATCAAGTCGTCGCTTATACGGTAATCCTTACACGTGTGATGGAACATGGAAGGTTATATATATATACATGTAAATTTCTATAATTTAGCTAGGTTGGAGTTTTAGTTTAAAATGTTAAGCTCTGTATTACATTTTGAACATAGAATTAATGTAACATAACTAAATCCTGCATGACATGTCAAATTCTGGGATTGATGTTCTGTCTTAAAATTAAAGTTTCATTTAGGATTTAGTTATAGATGATTCAAAGTTACATTGTCTTAATGTCAAATGTAACCTAAAGATTCCATTGCAAAGGCCTAATGTATCATCATCTTATTATTAATCTTTTTCAAAGAAAGAAGTAAGGGATTTGTTAAGAGTCGAATGCATTGAGCGGCAAATGAGACAAGAAGTTGGCACGTGGCTAATTGAAGACCAATGAAATATGAAAGACATCACTGGCCTTTCCGATCCTGAAGCTTGATATATTTGTATGATTATATATGATTGCCGAGAAAATTCTATAATACGAATACTGTAATAGTAGTTCTTCCTATACGTAATCGACGGTGTATTAAATAAAAATTCATTTCAATCAATCAAACCGTAGGGATTTTGAAGTGTGGGTCCCACCTGTATGAGGTAGATAGACGTCAAGAATCTGAAAGCTAAATGACAAAACAAATAAATTATTTTTTTAATCTTTTGTACAATTAAGTTTGGATTGAATTGAATTGGAAATGAAGGAATCCTTTCTTTAAAACCAATAGTTAATTGCTACGTGTCATAACAGTAAAATCAGGGACAAAACGAACCACGTTTCTTTTGGATTTCAGCACCCTAACCGATGAACCTATTGTCCAAGCGTGGGGACCAACTTGCATCGGGCGGCGTGTACACGACGTTGGAATTCGGACTACCCTCTTCAATATCATGTGGGGTCCACTTGAATCATAAGGAGTCAGAAGTCAGAACCCTTTTCTTTAGTATATATATATTTTTTCATAAAAAAATTATACGAGACCATTTTAATGGTCATTGTATTACATAATTATTATCAACAATCTTTGAATATTCAATGGAGATGTTCGTTACAACAGGAGTTCATCAATGAAATTTTTATCTAGATTAAGGTTTTTTTTTTTATTTATAATTTTGTATATGAATATTTAAAAAAAATCAAGTCAAGTGAATACATGGACCATATATATATATATATGTTGCATTTTAACCTCTTTTTTTTTAAATTTATTTACATAGTTCCTAGAAAGTGCAAGGGGATCTACCAATGCGTTAATTCATATACAATTTTTGATTAGGTCTAACAACTTTAGAAAGAAGAACATAATACTTTCATTTTAGTTATTTAAGAGTTGTACTAAATCTTGTATGTTTTTTCTTTTTGGATAGAAAGGGTAAAATGTTCGAATGAATAAGAGATTAGCGAGTTACAAGATTAGAAAGTCTAACTAACAACCTAAAGTAATTAAAAATAAAAAAAGAGAGTATTATTGTAAAGGATTTCAAGATGTACCCTAATTTGTAGATCGTAAGTGATGTGATAATTAAATTGAAAGTACTACATCACTTCAATTATTAAAAGCTCATGAATTTTTGTATAATTTAGAACTCTTTACTTTTCATGAATTTTTAATAATTTGAAGTGATATAATACCATCAATTCAATTATTACATCACCTAACATTCAAAAATTAAGGAACAAAATCTCAAGTATTACTCTTAAAAAAAATTTCATGGAGAAATTAACAATTAGAAAATTAAGGTGCATTTTGAGATTGGATTGATAGGAGAGACTTGCATACATGCACACATACCCGCAAGAAATGCGATGCTACTACTTATTATGAGCTTAGTTTGTAGGGTTAATTGGATTTGTATTTGTATAATATAGATTATATAGTCTATAGCAAGTTTGTTGTCATGATAATAGATGATGACTTCGTCTAAAATTATGATATTCTTATTATATTTTAAAACTAAGATTAAAAAAATTATTTCATCGTTCACTACCTTAAAGAAATAAAATGTATAGCAAATTTATTACATTTAAGTAGTGAGTAGTGACTTTTGCAATTCAGTCATTATTTCATAAATAAGAATATTTTAAATAATTTTATTTTATTAACAACGAATTATTTTTCTTCACATAAAGTATAAAGGAAAGAAGAAAGATCTTCTTGGCATTATCCTTGCCTATTGCTACATCGAGTTGATAAAAGGAAAAAAATAATAAAACTATGTAAAATATAAGGATGTCAGCATGATAGGGTAGTTTATAATTTAATGTTCATGAAAGGAAAAGATCGAAGTCGTGAGGTGTTGATTGAGCGGTCGGATTAGTGATGGAGAGCAAAAAACTCGCAATGTCCCAACTTATGGACATATATAGCTACCACAACACAATAAATAGCGAAGCAAGGAATATCATGCTTAATGATCACTACTAAGGACACGTATGATTCTTCAGGGTTCCTTTGTTTTCAACTGTTACAGAAATTTTATGAGTCAGAAAATACAATAGGGCATAACTTGCAAAGACTATTTGACTTTACAATTGACTGTGAAGCATCATTACAATAGCGAAGCAAATTAAAATTACTAAGAATAAAATTAAAATTAACTGCAAATATATGATTAATACTAAAAAAAATGATTTACTTATACTACCCTAAATTATCTTGTTGAATTTGAAAAAAATATTTAATTAAAATTTATTTTAACTTAAGGTGGACATTTTTTACTGTAGATCATGAGGTTTCTTGGTCAACGCAATGCATTTTAAATTAGAAGATAATTAACGAAATGACCATCCATTCAGTTGAGCTTCTACTTGCAGACATCTCTCTTCATACTTCAATTTTTTGCTGGTAATAAGGTGACTGGATTTGACGAATCAACAAATGAATGCTAATGACAACTAGTGAAGGGCCTCAAATCCCATCATTCATATTTGTGATCTAATTAGAATCATAATCATATTATTAAAAAATCTAATCAACGATTAGAAAAAGAAAATTTAGGGTTGTTTTACTCTTAACTTATCCAAACAGAATAAGAGAAGTCTTACTATTAATAAGATATACTTGTTAAATAATGAATTTATTTTTTTTTTATCTTTATTTCAGCCTCTATGTCCCTAATTATTAAAATGAGTTACAACGATGATTAGTATCACTTTAACATTGAATTATCAATAAACATACATATATTGAATTCTTTCATTCTTGAACTGAATTATTTAATATTGCTCTTCAATATTATGGGTTCAGAGAATTGAATAATATACATCTTAGATTACGAAAAATGTCTTTCGGGAGTTGATAGAGTTAACCCTATCTAGAATCATATACATAACAATAAGCCAATTAACTAATACAAGAGAGAACCGATTGGGAATGGTATTAGCCACATCGACGTGTACCGATAGATTCAAAGGGGTATTGTTATGGCGTCAGCATCGGCCAGGGAAATGGAATCGACTTGGTTTTCCCTCCTTTCCTTATCCTTGTATTGCATATCAAAACAAAAACAAGTAACAGATTCACATCAAAATAGAATAATTTCTGTGGGGTTGACAGACTTTACGGCTACAGCAACTGCTATAGGATCAGCACAAGAACAAAAGTAATTTGAAGAATATTTAATAGTAGCATGATTTTGCAATTTGTGTATTGTGATTTGGATTGGCTATACGATCTATTAAAACCGATTACCCCATTATGTTTTCCCATTTTAATTATTCGGAACAAAATAAAACGTGGCTTCGTACCCCATATACATATATCCTTTATATACGGATAATAAATTCGATATGGACCACTGGTTGTATTCATACAAAAAAAACTAATATGTAGGTGGAGCTAATTAATAAATGTATTATAATGATTTGTTATTACTTATCATCGTGATATCATCGTGATGTGTATAGAACAACCAACCCATGCACATTTAATTTGATATATATGTTTTAGTAACAAACGACCGACAAAATTTATGCTGATTATATGATATATTGACTTTATATTTGGTAGTTTAGCTACACTTCCTTTAAATTATAGATAGGTTAGTGTATATATGGGAGCTCAAACGCATGTGTTGTGTTTGTACTCAATTCATTATAGTTAGTGAGGATCATGATTCATTCTGATAATTAAGATGAAAATCTTTATTAAACTCTTTGTTTTTAAATTTAAAATTTTAAGATGAATGATAATTTAATATGATATTAGAGTATATTTAATTTTACAATCGTTTTCCAATAAATATTGAAAAAATAAAAAGAATTATTTAATTAAATCCGGTGAATTCTTAATTTGGATTTTCATATACAGGTTTAATAAAGCAGAGAAGTGCGAGATGAAGATGAGGTTCTATTCTGTATATTTGTGGACCCTAATTTCAAATCCCTAACTATGTATTTATACCTTATTGCCAAACTTTGGAAGGTCCACAAAGTACCCAGTGGAAAATTTAACTTAATAATTGGTACAGTGATTGAGAAACAAGCAACCGCATGTGCAACAACCCACACGTGTGACCACATGATATGAGAGAGAGTGCTTGATTGAAATTTGAAAGTGAAACATTTCTTCCACTCATTTGAACAGTTAGGATTAGTCATTTGTTGGCCGAGTTAGAATTATTTTTTAAAAATAAAATGTTTAAATTATTACAGACTTATATTAGACTTCTTATTAATTTAAGTTTTTGAATTGAATAGTTAAAATATTATGTTTATTTATTTATTTTCCTTAATACTTTGATTGACTGAATTTATCTATTTTAAATAATTAAGATTTTTTTACCAATTATTATAAATAATTTAAGACTTCTCATTTAAAAAAATTTAATTTTTTACCTTTTATTTAAATCTTAAAAGTCTACAAATTTAATAAATGTATTCACAAAATATTTTTATTTAATTAATTCATTTTACAAACTTACTGATTCAAAAACCTAACACTTTCCCTTTTTTTTAAAGGTATTTGTTGGATATAAATTAACAGCAGTTATTTTCTAAATTTTCTTAAAATTTCTTACAATATATTTAAAAATAAGATAAAGAAAGAAAGAATGTGATCAGCTATTAATAGGGAGCTTGCATGAATTATTTAATTAATTGTTTAATTTATAATCCATACATAATAGATTAACTTTTCGGACGAAATTATTATAACTCTACACAAAGAATTGTAGATTGATTGATAGAATAAAAGAGAGAGGAGAGTTTGAATGAAGTCGGCCACAAACTCATATCCTACTTGATCTGGAGTTTAAATTTCCCCAAAGCTTTGAACTAAAACTTGACACAGTAAACATTCCAGGTTGGCCAGGAGCATTTGCAGACCGGGAACTGGGAGAAGAAGCCATTAAAGATCTGTTTACTTGAGCTGGTGCCAACTTCAGTGGTCCAATTAACCTACTAAATGTGAGAAGTGCAAATGGCGTTACAACTTACAAGCATTATTACGGGTTCGGTCCCAGGGGCATGCATACAGAACCAATAGAAAAATTTGTCCCACACATCGACTTTCTTCTTAAAGATCAAATTACAGAAAATATCTTTATTCTATTTTAATAAATTTATATAACTTTTCTCTTGATATAATATTGAGATAATTATATGGTTTTTATTAAAAATTGTTGTAAAAAACCAAAAAATTATTTTATTTTTTTTGTTTAAAGCTCTAATTAGGAAAATTTTACTAATTTAAGCAATCGACCTAATCTTCTATTATACCAAGTCCCAACTATTTCGACTATTACTTGATTTTCATAGTGCATAGAGGAGTCTGATGTTTATTTTTCTCTCTTTCATCTCTCTTATACCATGACAAACAATCTTTTTCTATGTAATGATAAATAAACAGATCCCAGACTACAAAATTTTCAAACTATTTTTAGTGTATGGAGTAATCAGCAATCAAAGAGTATCCAACCCTTTTAATGTATAGACTAATCGACAACTCTAGCTTAGAGTCTCTTCTTAATCCTAATTATCACTAGCTTCTCAACAATTTGAAAATAATTCCACACAAAACTGTGATTAATTCAGATGGTTCTAAGCAAGGAGTCCCTCAGAATTTTAAAGATTTTCATCATCTGCAGACCAGATTTCATATTTTATAACATATGTGTATTCTATGACATGTACAGTATACTAAGCTCAGCGGTGAATTTACATCGGATTTTAGGTGCATCAGTAACAAGAAACATATGTTATAACTTATGGATGCAACAAATATGGTATAAAAGAAAGTTAATGCAAAACATTGGATTTAAACAAAATAAAGCTTAATTAATGTAAAGTTTAGTGTCTTATAGATAATAAGTGATTTTGCAACCCCATCCAAATTAAAAAAAAGAATAATGTATAAGCGAAAGAAGGTACTAGAACATTGACACTTTTTATTTAGCAATCAGGGTACTCTGAATTAAAAAATGTCATTACCTGGCTGATGAACGGTCAATTAACACAAGTCCTATACCCATGTGATCCTGTTTAGGAATATTCAATAAGAGTGAAGATAAGCAATTTACATGATAATGATAGGATTATCAAAGACTATAAATATATCTGTGAGCATTATCTACTTTACAACTCGGTAACGGATTGGAAGTAGTTATCATCATTATTATAATTGTCTCATATGGTATAGTATTCTCAGTATTCTTTTCTCTTAACCTACTGTTTTTAACACAAAAAAACACATTTGCAGTCCTATCCTTGCAAAGAAAACCATCAATAACATCTTCGTCTCTCCCGCATTACAGAGATGTAAAAAATAGAAGGTTCATAAATTAATTATGGCAGTTGATAAACAAAAGATGACAAATGAAAATAGCTGTACCATGAAAATATAGAAGCAGAAAGAAGCGCTGTCATGGGAAGTAATCAGCAGAGTTTCAAAAATAAATTAAAGAAGAAGATGAACCCCAAAACAGTATATGATGTGGTGGACTCCAATCATTGCAGTTTTCCATTACAAGTTCTCACACTTACAAGTTTAACTCAAATCACATAATGAAGAAAGAAAAACACAAAAAGAAAATGGCAAACCAAGTTTAAATTAACACTTTTCACAAGTGAATAACATGCTGCCACAGCTGCAGCCTAAGGATTCCATGAGCTTGCTATTGGATCAATGAGAAAAAACTTTTGGCAATTCATTCTCTGAAAAATGAAAATGCGTGTAAATTCTGTTAACTTGTGATTACAGAGAATACTTTTGAAACAGTCTCAATCACATCTACGTCTCTCTTGCATCGTAGAGATGTGCAATAGAAGTTCATAAATAAGAGTTCAGGGAGTAGATAAACAAAAGATGACAATTTCCAAAATATTTTCTTTCATATTTAACAATTCAGAGACTTCTGATGTTGTTGGAACTTATTTAGAAAATCTTCTACATATCTTTTTTTATCTTTTTACTATATGATTTTTATATATTTTAGAAAGTTTACCTTATTAAGAGTTTTTTATTATTAGAAAGTTTACCTTATTAAGAGTTTCCTATTATCAGTAATTTTCACTTATATATATTTTTTTCGTTTGTGGTTAATAAAGATTAGAATTCTCATTCTAAAGTTTCTTAGTCTTTTTACATGGTATCAGAGTCATGATAAAAAAAAAAAAAAGAAGAAGAAGAGAGTTCTGAATTAGATAAGAAAATATTCAGTCGTTACACATTGAACTCGAATGACAATTCAGGTAACTTGATTACCAAAGTTCAGTTGAAAGGTAAGAATTATGACAAATGGGTGAGAGCTATGAGAACGGTATTATGAGCTAGAAACAAAATAGTTTTGTTGATGGATCTGTCAAGCAACTAGCAGATGATTTACCGAAACTTGAAGATTGGTGGACGATTAACTCAATGTTGGTTTATTGGGTGTTTAACACCATTGAATCCACACTTCGCTTTACGATTTCTCATATAGAGAACGTCAAGGATTTGTGTGAGAATATTAAACAAAGATTATCAATTGGGAATGGTATATGAATGTAACAATTGAGATCAGATTTGGTAAATTGCTGCAGATGCGATATTACAATTGAATTGGAAAGAAAGCGAGAAGAAGAGAGAGTTCATCAGTTTTTGATAGGCTTGGATGAAGAAGGATATGAAGACCCACCAAGACTCATAGTCGATGAAGGCATCGGGTTCAACTGGTGGGGGTGGTTTGTCATAGTGCTGAATTTTGCCATATATACTTAAGTCTTGGCTTAAGGCCTTATGCTGGGTTTGAGCGGACATGGGCATGTACATGGGCACACATAGGTGAAAAGCAAGGCAAGTGTTGTATGCTGCTAGGGTATGACAACGGAGGCGTAGGCAAGAGCGTACCACACTTAATGAGGGCACATGTGATAGACTACATATATCGAGGCGTAACATTGCACCAAACCCATTGGCATACCATGAGGGATGAGGCACAGAGTTGTGCAAGGAGGTGCATAAAAGCAGAGGTGAAGGTACGCAACATAACACATAGACTTACGCTTGCAGGGGCGAGCATATGGGCATCACTAGACGTGAGGGGCACTGCAAAGCCAGAGGTCATTCCATGAGGGAAAGTGGTGGTGATATAATCTCAAGAAAATTGACAATCTTTAGGCCAAACGCTATGATCACTACTACAAAACAGGTCTTCTGCGATGCCAAAACTCGTCGCTAAAGGCAGGAAGTGGCGTCGCTAAAGCCTTCAGCGACGCCAGCGATGAGCGTCGCTGAAGGACCGTCGCGAAACCCTTTAGCGACG
>JAVXUL010000020.1:6837401-6852223 GCA_035590515.1 Trichilia minutiflora
TTGATCAGTTGTTCTTAATGCACATCAACAACCTTTTGTCTTCAAAACTTGTTGTTTATATATCTGTAATAATTTCTTCCCAACGGCTCTCTTTTCTTGTATTAATGGCGGTATTGAATGTCTCTGAACTAGTTGTTACAGACTTGATTTTTGTAAGGGTATCGATACATGTCTCAGGGTATTGATACATTTGAGTTGAATAGCCTGAAGGTACCGATACGTTATCCAACGTATCGAAATAATTTGACATAAAAGTGATGATATTCGTCATAAAGGTGCTTGATCCAAGCCTCAGGGTATCGATACATTTGGAAACCCATCCAAGGATATCAATACATTTTAAAAAAATTTCAAGGTTCCAAAATATTTATTTCGTGAACGAACTTATCTACGTCTCCAGGGTATTGATACGTTTAGCTAGGGTTTTGATACGTTTGCTAGCAGAAGGAAGGTATCGATACGTTTGAAGCAAGGTTCCAGAACTCGGACTCTAATTTTACACTGTAGCTTAAACGTGTCGATATATTTAAGCAACATATCGATACTTTTGTTCCTTGGTGAGCTTTCTTGACACTTTGACTTTATTTTTTCTCACCTTCAAAAATGTACAAGTCTTTCTAAAGATCAAGTGAAATGTATTTGTCTGTATATCATTAAAAATCAATATATATATATGTCCATATAAAATTAAGATAATCATATGTATGTATAGTTTTCATTTGTTATTAATTTTGGCATCATCAAAAACCAAGAATAAATTAAGAATCAATATGCTTAATGTTTACAGCATCAATTTCCCATAATTATATGAATATGTTATCATCAAAAATATCTTGGAGTCATCAGATTCAAGTGAGATTTTTAATTTTGGTAGGTTCGATTGATCGAATAGGATGATTCATTTGATCAAAATTTTGGGGACTCCTTGAAAAATTTATGGCGTATATTTGTTTGAATGAATAGGGGAATTCGTTTGACTGAATGGATCTTTCGTTCGATCGACAAAATGAAATCTCTCTGACTTCTGTAGATGTCAAAGGATTCATTCGAACGAACCCTGATTTATTCGACTGAAGGGGGTGATTTTTTCGAACGAATTTCAATTCGTTCGACCGAATCGACGTAAAATGACAGAAATTGCCCTCTTCTAAAAATGATAATTTCATCTTTTTTCTATAAATAGAGGGTCAGAGGTCAAATTTTTCACTTTTTCTCCTTCTTTTCTTTCTCTTCTTCTTTCCCTCTCCCTCACGCACGATTGCTCTCTGCTCTCTCTACCTCTCACGCGATTTTTTATCAAATCTTGATTTCTCTTCATCTATCACTTACATTCTACGCGTCTAATTTTCTAGGAGCCTCGATTTGACGATAGAAGCGCAGAAATCAAAAGGAGAAGCTAGAGTTTCGAAGAGAAAAATAAGGTTTTTCGACTTTCGAGCAAAACCAAGAAAAACTGACCATACTACAATATTCGTAGCTTCATTTCTAACATGTATGTATATTTTACTTTGTATTTTATCAATTTTTATTTGTATAAATTTTACTGTTCATCCGAGTAGATTTTGATAGTTTTGGCGTATGTTTTGTGGTTTTTGCATCCTCTTTAGAGTATAGAATAACTCAACGAGTCATTAGGAAGCCATAGATATAATTTTAAAAAAATGGGCTAATATAAATAGTAATTAGGATTACTGTTTCGAAGAGCACGTGGGATCCGCATGTTTAAATTATGAAATTGAGCCGAATAGCGATAGTACAGTAGAAATGTGGGTTCTTAGCATTTGAACTTAGGCATTTAAGCGGGTAACGAGAAATTTGGTCGATTTTGTGTATTTTTCGATTTTAAAAAAATCTGAACTATCAATCATATCAAGCATACGCGTTGTCTTTCTTATATTAGAAATGTATATTGATAAAAATTGATATGTATATTTAGGCGACAGAGTACAAATGAGGAATTCGCGTAATGATCTGAAGAACGAGAGAAACTAGAGAGTGTATACCCTCCCTAAGTTGTGAGTGAACATTTTATGCTTTTACTGTTTAAAAGAATAATTTTTGATAACTGTTTATAAATATTTGATCAATCCTATTATTTTATGAATACTGTTTTGGTTTTATATATATTTGTTTTCATAAGAAATGGCCAGCAACCAAGTTAGTGCATGTTTATATTTTGATGATCATACATGTCAATGATACGGTCAATAGGCTAACCTTTATGTTATTGATATGATGACGGCCATGACTGTCGAGTTTATACATTAGTGATGACGATCATTTGGGTTGGGATTGTTTACTGTAGCTATAAGAGAGTAGCCTAGGATTAGTCTATTTGAGAGGTCGCCTAGGTGAATAGAGACTTCACAGGTGGAGGGGTGTATGAATGCTTTATTGTGATGATGTGATAGGATCTAACCATCTGTGAGTCTCATCAGATTAGTCATGGATGTCACCCCGTGGCTAATCCGAGACAAACGTCAGTGATGAGTTTGTTTTATAAAACTAAACCATGCATATTTTATTCTTTGCATTCAAAACCTATTTTTATAAATAATATGATTTAATTGCATATAAAATTCACTGATGGTCTCAAGATGCCCAGGGCCAAGGTAATCTCCGAGAGAGGAAGCCAGCCCAATGATTTTAATATATGATTTGAGGTTTTAAATTAAAATAAATGTTTGTTCCTTTTATCAACTTGTTTATAATGTATCTTAGAACTGCTTTCTATTTATGAGTTTACCTTTATTTATATATGTTGACTTTTAGTTCACTTACGGAGTATACTTCTATATACTCATGCCCTCATCCTTCAGTTTCAGGTTCGCTTATTAGCTAGCAAGCGGTGGTGGTGATTCTTCTAGGATAAAGGACTATCAGGTATACTTTGAACATTGACTCACTTACCCGTAGTTCTAGTCCACTGGAGTCATGTATATTTGATATTTGTAATGTCTTTGATATACTGAGAACAGATGTGTAAACTCATTTGATTCTTTTTGAAATCGCCTGTTGAACTTTTCTAATTAAGATTTCGATGAAAGTTTGAGAATAGTTTAAATAATTTTTATTGAAGTGTTTGTGGATTGAATTGAGATGATTCGGAGTTTGGGTGTTTGGGAGTAAAAATATTGAAAGTGTTTTATGTATTTGATACAGGTTGGCTAATGCCTTACAGGCTTACAGGGGGTATTCTATATGATTGGATACACCCTAAAAGTATCTGACGGTTGTCACATATGGGACCCAGGATTGGGAAGTGATAATATATATATATATATATAAGAGCAAGTATATAAAACAAAAGCATAAAATATATAAGGTTAACTTTATAAACATTTGCAAGTAATTAAGAATACATAAAATTTATTTTAAACCAATAAAAGTATAAAAAGGTTCACTCACAGTTTAGGGAGGGTATATACTCTCTAACTCCCCTCGTTCCTCGGCACCTCATATTGGGTTCTCGTTCGTATATCGTCGCCTAAACACATATACATCAAAACATATTAAAACACATGCTATGAATGAGACTCGCATGAGTAAAATACATTCTAATTCAAGTTTCTAACTCCATCTAATACATGAAATTGGCTAAAATTCTTGTTACTCATCCGATTATCCATTTTCAATTGTCATGAATTTATATTGTAGCCTAACTAATGCATTTTAACTTGGTTATATGATTTTAATGAGTGGACTCCATTTTTTCGTCAAAATAGTAACCCAGACACTGTTTTTACTTATCCACATTTTTCATGTGTTTCTACCTACCTAATGATTTACCTGACTTCTCTATAACCTAACTAATGCGTAATAACCTAAATTCATACGATAAAAATTAGCGAAATCCCCATGAATGAACAGTAAAATTCATATACTCAAAAATTAATAAAATACAAAATGAAAGATATATACATGTTAGAAATGATACTATTTACCTTGTAGTACATTGGTTTGCTTTGATTTTGCCTAGAATTCAAAAAACTCCAATTGAAACCGCGAAACGCTAGCTACTCCTTGCAATTTTTTTTGTTTTTTACGATAAATTGGAGTCGGTAGGGAGTTGAGAATAGATAATGTGGTGAAAATATGGAGAGAAATAAAAAATATAGCAAAAATTATATGATAGTTAGGAAGGGTAGAGGAGAGAACGCAGGAGAGGGGAAGGAAGAAGAAAAGAAGAAGAAAACCGTGGGAAAGGAGAGGGTTAGCCCCTATATATAATAAAATGGTGAAATTATTATTTTGTCCTTGAAAAATATAAAAGAGAAACTTCAAGATGAGGGCAAAACAGTCTTTTCGTCGTTGTTCGATCGAACGAATCCAGTACTCATTCGAATGAACTGCTAATTTCGTTCGAACGAATCATTTGATATTTTAAAAAAGTCAAGGGGTTTCTATTTTTTCGTTCTAACGATCTTTAGTTCGTTCGAACAAATTGATCAATTCAATCGAACGAATCTTAGGCCACAAATTTTTCAGAGAGTTCTCAAATTATCGGTCGAATGAATCAACCTATTCGATTAATCAAACCAACTAAAATAGTAAAATTTCATTTAAATCCTCCCTATCCAAATTTAGAACAAATCACCCTATCATTTAAATTTTTTAATCATGTTAAGATCCTTATATTTTTTATTTCAAAACTCAATATTTTAAAATTTCAAAATAATTATAAAATCGCGATATCTTATTATTTATTTACATAATGAGCACAATGATATATATAAAAAAATAAAAAATTATCATATTATCCTTATAATTTAAACACGATCCTCATATATATTACATATTATTAAAACTAATAAATAATATGGAATACAAACAATTATTCAATAATATCCCTTAAGTCCGTACCTAATAATTTGTATAAAATTTTTTGTATATTTAATTAATTTAAGGCATGAAATGTTAATAAAATCTTTTTAAGATAGGTTGCATTGCATATTCTTTCGACAGAAATATTGGATAGTTGCTAAAACAAAACAACGATGATTTTCAATAACTTGCATAATTTATACTTCCTTTCAAAAGTTTTATAAGTATTGTCACATCAAATACTACTCATAAATTTTCTTATCTTTTCCTTTGATTATTGATTCTTTTGCACAAGATCTTCAATAATAACATTATTGGAATGGATTATACGTAATAGTTCCTGTAGAATTTTAAAAGTTTTATCACAAATATCATGTAAAGTAAAAAGGTTTGAAAAGTCCAACATTTGATAAAAAGTCAAACGGTTTGACTCAAACCTCATGTCACAAGCAATCACCTTGTCTCGACTCAACACAGAAAATAAAAGAAATCACTAATCAATCATCAACATATATTATTTATTTTTGTGCCCTAATCGATATTGAGAGAGAGAGAGAGAGAGAGAGCTACAACCTACGAAGGTTATTATGATTAGATATGATTCAGTATTCGGAGCATTAAGCTCACATGCGTATACGTCAGTCTCTATATTGACTATGGAGTTTGTTTAAGTGAAGAAGTAACCAGAGAAGACGAGAGCCTGGATATTGAGTCTGCAAATAACTCTTTTTTTTTTTTTTCTTAATAACAAAAGCTGGAAATGAAATGATAGAAGAGGAAAGAAAGAGAGAAGAGAATCATCACGAACAACAACGGTCTCTGTTCAACGGGCAAATGAATAGTTATTGAAATGATAGCATATTAATTACATGGCTGTGTTTCATTTTCTTACTTATTTTAACACAAATTAAGGCAGTCAACTTTTACTTTACAGGTAATAGAACGAGAGATTTCAGTTTCAAGTACGAGCTTTTCGGCTACAGGTAAAAGACTGTTGTTGAATGACAACACTGTTCTCTTCCCTGTTGGACACTTCAAGAGATACATGAAAAGGAGCAATTTCAGAACAAAAGGGGTTCTTTGCGAGGAATTGAAGCAGGACCTTAAAATTTTCAGCTCTTTTGCCTGCTCTGAATTACTTAAAATATATACGTTCTTTGGGATATTAATATAACTCCGGATGCAGACTGAGAATCAGGACAGAGACGCAATCAATAAAAATAAATAAATAAATTATGTCGTAGTTTGTGATTTCCTTAAAATTTAGGGAAATTGCAATGCCATATTTATGCCTTTCCCAATAATTATAAGATGTAATAACTTGTCGAAGAATATAAAATGCAACCTTAGATATGATAGTGGGGATTAAATCTGTTAATTTCAAAGTTTTATATTCGATTTTCATTTCATAATTCTTTTTATCAAACGTTTAGGTAGATTTTATTTGAATTATCTTACAAACAACAACATATTAATTTGACTGATGCTTATACTCATTTTGATAGATTAAAATTCTCTCTCTCTCTCTATATATATATATAACCTTCGATATATATACCGGTAAAAGTCATGTGCGGGCAAGGGCATGGAACATTAAGACTTCCAAAGAAAAATAGAGAATGTCTATGTGAAGATGAAGATAAAAACTCCTGAAAAGCTCCACAGGCCGTTATTGCTAAAACGGATTCTGATTCTTCTCAATAATATTTTTCCTTTCCCTTTCTATTTGTCTAAGTTAATTATTCGTGCAGTATTCCGACGAATAACATTGAAATTTTCTCGTACATTTGGGTTAAGTACAAAATGTTCATTGTATTTTGTACCGGTATCCTCGCCAGACAACAGCTATACCAAGATTCCCATTTTGATGCAGAAGGGCCATAAAGAAAGTGAATAACAGATGGCTGGTGTACAATTGTTAAATATTAACCTTTCGGAATTTGTAAATCAGGCTGGATTGATGTGAAACAACGAGAAGGGAATTTGTCCTATGCATCAGCTTCAATAGTCTGTACCAATGGCTCGTACTCTTTGCCTTTTGCTCCTGATAAAAAGTAATGTACCATTTATGTCATCGGGATATTTTTTGATCCTCTGGCTGTCATCAGGTGTGTGCTGTCGCGTATAAACATAGTAACATTGAGTAACGTCTTTCGTGGAGAAATTCATTGGCATTGCTTCGTCTGTTTCTTATATATATATATTATGACAAACTATTAAAACTTGTTTATATTTATGTGCAAGTTTAATGTCTGTTTCTGGTCGATGGTGGTGGTTAATAGTAGGATAGTTTTGATCTGCTGCTGAGAAAGATGAGGATACCTTTACCTGGAGAAGAAAGTTTTCTTACGTTTTTTGGTTTTCTCATCAATAAGGTCTCGGTCTCTTGAGTATGTCATAACTCATAAGCCATCAATTCACTGAAAAAAGTGATTGCTGAAATCGTGTCATAAGAATCAACATGGTCCTAACTATGATTATAACTTATGAGTAGCTGGGAAGTTAGTTGGGAAGTTGGGTGATTCTCAATTCTCCTTATGTGCTAAAACTGACAGAAGATTTCCCTCCCGGAAATAGGAATCGACTGGACTACAGTGGAAAAATCAACTAATCTTTACCAGAATTAAACTCAATCAAGAGATGGTCTAAATTAAATACTATTAGCAATTGACAATTTAAAAAAAAAAAGAAAAAAAAGGGAGAAAATTTTACCCATTTAATAATTATTCAAATGTTCAGTCAGTTATGGACCTTAGCGTTCAGTGAGTTGGTGGATTTACATGTCAAACCCACTGCAAATGATATCACTAGGTTTGTGACCTTGGACCTTCACTAAACTGGGCCATATCCACACTTGGGCTTGAACAAAGCAATTACCCTACTTTGAACTAAAAGTCCCAGCTTCAAATAGATGGTGCCGAAACGGTATCTTTTTTTTTCCCCCTCCAAATACTGATATTTAAAATTAATAACCTTGTATGTATGCAAATGCAACTTTACATGGACATGTCAGATATAAAGCTAGCTTATAAAAAAGCACTGTACCTACCATTAAGGAGAAGCTGTAGAACTAAAATTTCCGTGGCAAAATTCTTTGGCGGACCAACAAATTCCATACTCTTGGCCAATTTTCTTTTTGTTCTCATTCTTCTCTTTCCTTTTCCCAATAAAACACTCCTCTTCACCACCACTTTGGGCTAAATATCCAACGATCTATGTCAAAAAAATTTATGACGCATTTTACGTGACGCAGCAGAAACTGATCAACGTTTCTCAATTTGAGAGACATCGATCTTCATGAAACAGATTAAATTATTAAGGTAATTTTTAGAAATTTGTATGAAAATCATGCATCCAATAGTTCCTAAATTTTATCTAGGACTAAAATGCAATGCAATCCAATCATAGAGCAAGGGATTAATATAGAACAATATTCTAGATTTGTTTCACCTTAGGAATACAACTGCATCATGTCATGTTTAATTGCTTAACACATGGATGGGAAACACTCATATATTTAATTTCCCCAACTGCAGCTGATAATGGTTTTGGTTACCAATAGGGGGCAAAATCGAAGTCAAAGATTCTGTAGCCAAAAAAGTAAAAACAATCCAAAACAAAGAGATCATTCAAGCCTTTTGTGCTCCATCAAGCTATCTGGAAACAAATATGTGTAAAACAAAAGGTTTTGCTAGCGTCTCCATCTTTCGTTTAGTTTGTCCTCTTGATTGAAATGTTTTCTATATTCACACAATTCAAAAGTTTTGAAGTCATAATTCCCAAAAGTCCCTATTAGTCAGTGTTCCAGTTCAATAATTGAATATCTTCATATTAGCTTTTTATACCTGTGTCAGAGTTATTTTACAATTGTTGCTCCGTGGGATCTTTTTATAGTGGGACGAGCCAACACTTGGAACATCAGATTTTGATTTCTCAAAAATCTTGTTCAGGCTCATATACAAATCACACAAGCCTAAAACAAATCAAGCACAACTAATCAAAAAGTGAAGGTCAAGTGACTTGGCCAGATGTGATAAAATCATAACTAGTTGGCCTAGACATCACACAGTTCTCAGAAAATTTAAAACAAAACCCAAACAATTGATGGAAGAGAATTTGCAAAGCACCTTAAGGCTAGCGATGGAAAGTCAAATATGACTGACAAAAAATATCATCCACAAACTAGCAACTGGCCCGATCAAATATTAGCCAAGCTGAAAAGGGATCACCCAAAACAGGCAAAGACACAAACAAGATCAACTATGGGGAGGCTTAACACCTCATTATTCTGCTCAGAATAGATTGTTTCACAGCCATAGTCATCCTGGGCCATGCACAATATTAAATTTCTTCACTTCATAGTAAATCTAAACTTTAATGCTCACAATTTGTTAGTTAAAGTAGGTTATTCTACAGCTTTATGGATGCTTCATGATCCAGATATACTACCTGGAAATCACCAAACAAATTCTCGCCTTCATGTGTATACAAAACCACAAAGTTGTTTACAAAATATATCAGCTGGTCATCAATAATCAATATTATATAAGAAACCAACTTAGCTAATCCTTAAAGCCACTGCATGAACTCTTAGTTCTCTAACTAATTTATGCAAGCAAAATTCTACAGTATTTTTTCTTTTAAAAAGGCAAATATACAGTACTTCAATTTGAAGAAAGACCATTTCACATTCTTGAATCATTTTCTCAGCAAGATCCCCAATCCCCAGGCTATGTATAAAACATATTTTGTCAAATCCACATTGAAATTAACATTAAAAAAATGAATAATGTTTGCTGTTGGCTTTTAAGCCGCAAATCAGGAGAGAAGACAACCTAATAACTAAGGAACCATTGGTGTTGTAGTGTAGAGGCTTTTAAGCCACAATAGTTAAGGATGAAAGTTATAGATGTCCAATATTAATATGTTAAAATATGCTTGTCCTACTAAAAGTTGGTGTTAGTTTTGCTTTCAAAGCACAGCAGAGGCACCAAAATCCCAAAAAAAAAGTGTAACATGTAATGAATCACCACTGGAGTTCTCAACTGGTCCATACTTAATGCAAACAACATTGCCAATATCAATACTCCCTAAAATGACTATAGAATATTCAAAAAGCACAGAGTACTAGTTTCAAAATATTAAGAAAAACAAACAGATATCTTAACTGATTCATCGCTCTATGTGTACGTGAAAATATAAAAGATTCCTACTCTCAATAGCAACTACCTAATACAATGTACTTCTATAATTCTCTATTTTTATTGTTTCTTGAAAGGAAGAAAAAAAAATGGAAGTTATCCTCTATTTTCATAGTTATTCCATGATTAAACAACAATTGCCTCCATGTATAGAGAATATAGTAGTTGTTGTCCTATATAATTAGATGCTCAGACAAGCATATAAATACCTTTTTGTTATTTTATTCAGGGTAAAAAAAAAAAAGTAGTAACAATAATATGTTACAAAACCCAATACGACTACATTATAACCCATGCGTAGACAAAGGTACAGTTTATAGTTTATACCAGAGACGAACTAATATCCGAGAAATCATCAGCCTTCAAAATTACATCATAGATCACTATGCAAGCTCTTATAAGGCATGTACAATCACACTATGAAAGCACAATAGGAAGAAAACCTAGATAAAACTCGTAAGGTGGTCACCATTACTTACCTCACACGCTCATCTTTTTAATTACATCTTGAACTACCTCAGTGTTGTGTCCATTGTATCTGCTTTATATCGATTCCTTCTTTCACCATCTCATACAGTGGGCTCAGTTCCCTCAATTTCTCGACCTGCTTCACCGTAAGCTCAATAACCCTATCAACCTCCGCCTCTGTAGTAAACCTGCCAATCCCAAACCTAATTGAAGTATGCGCCATATCCTCATCTACTCCTAATGCCCTCAAAACATATGATGGCTCTAAACTCGCACTGGTGCAGGCACTTCCACTTGACACCGCTACCTCCTTCAATCCCATCAACAAACTCTCTCCCTCAACATAAGCAAATGACAAGTTCAAGTTGCCAGCATACCTCCTCTCAATGCTCCCATTTATCACTACCCCATCTATTTTCTCCTTAATTCCATTCAATAACCGGTCCTGCAAAGCACTAATCCTCTTATGATCATAATCCATCTCCTTTTTGGCAATCTCACAGGCTGAGCCAAAACCCACAATTAATGGGGTAGGCAAAGTGCCACTTCTTATCCCTCTCTCTTGCCCACCTCCATTTATCAAAGGTTCAACTCGGATTCTCGGCCTCCGTCTCAAATATAAGGCTCCAATGCCCTTCGGCCCATATATCTTATGCCCACTCAATGACATCAAACTCACATTCCATTTCTCCACATCAACAGGGATCTTTCCCAAAGCTTGAGCAGCGTCCGTGTGAAATGGAATTTTGTATTCTTTACATATTTGACCTATTTCTTCCACTGGCTGAATCACGCCTATCTCGTTATTGACCGTCATAACGGAAATCAACCCGGTGTCAGGCCGAATAGCTGCTCGTAAATCGTCTAAATTAATAATACCATCCGGTCCCACAGGTAAATAAGTAATTTCAAAGCCTTCCTGCTGAAGATGCCGGCAGGAATCAAGGACGCACTTGTGCTCGGTCTGCGTGGTGATGACATGGCGCTTCTTATCCTTGTAAAAGTGCATCACTCCTTTGATGGAGATGTTATTCGATTCCGTTGCACCGGAAGTGAAGATTATTTCCTTGGGAGAGGCACCGATGAGATCGGCGATTTGAGAGCGGGCGGCTTCAACGGCGTGGTCGGATTCCCAACCGAAGAAGTGGGTACGGGAGTGGGGGTTACCATAACGAGAAAGGTAAAACGGAAGCATAGCGTCGAGGACACGTGGATCGACTGGAGTGGTTGCTTGCATATCAAGGTATAGAGGTCGGCCCGCGATTTTCACTCCCTTCATGGTGATTCCATCATGGTCCTCGCAAAGTTCGTATGCCGAAGACGGGACAGTCACGGCGGCTGCCGCGGTGGATAGGGGGCTATAACTGTTGGTCTTGGTGGCTTTCGTTAGGGTTCGGCGTAGAGTTGAAGCGAGAAGCTTAGAAGCCATCATCGCTTAGTTTTTTGGTTTGCTTGATGATGCGGTAAGGTCTGAAATTACCATGAGAACGAGTGACGTTGGAATCGAAGCTAGGGTCACCGACTGTTCTCTTAGTGGTATAGATTTGTGACACGTGGCGTTTTGAGGTAAGACATGTAACTTATTACGAGTGATTATGAATGTGATAAACCTCTAAATTACCTATGATTATGACAAACGTCTATTAGCTTTACAAAGGGGAAAAAAAATCTATTAAACCAATGAAATGACATCGTATTTATCACGACACTTACTCGTGGTAGTATTAATTTAGACGGAATATAATTATTTGAAATAAATTTAATATGATTAAATAAATTTAAAATTAAAAATTTTAATATAAATAATAATTAAATTATATTTATATATATAATTAATAATTATTTAAATTTAAATTTAGTTATTTATTTAAAATATAATTAATAAATTATTAATTAAATAAATAATTATATTTAAATAAATAATTATTTAATATAATAATTTTATTTATTTAATTATTTAAATTTAAAAAACCGTTAAAGTTTAATAATTATTTCGAATATTTGGCTTTATTAACATTAAATTTTGAAATCGTTAAACCAAATTCCTAGAACGAAATTAAATGTTAGTTTTATTTATAAGTAGACTCTAATGATATTTTTTAAAATAAGAGTGTATAAGGTTAAAGTATCAATAATAAGAGATAAAATATATCGATATATGTTTGTGACTAAAGAAAGTATTAATATTTAGAAACTGAGTATCGATACCTTTCTACACAATGTATGAACTACATGAGAGGTGGAGACAAAATTTAATATAAAGAAGTATCGATACTTAGCATCGATACTTAGAAGCTAAATGTTGATACTTTTCTATGAAACGTGTGAAACTACAGGAGAGATGAAGATAAAGTTTAACATAAAAAAGTATCGATACTTATAAGTCAAGGCTGAGTGAATCTATAATATCCCGGTACAATGAGGACGAGAAGTGGTGCCGGGGAGAGGGAGCCTAAGAAAGGAGCGATTTCTGACACATTTCTAGAATGGCAGGGATGAACTGAATCTCATATCGAAATGGGAGAGAAAGTTATTGGACTATATATGTAGAGTTGGAATCAAATTCTCAAAAAGACCTTTTGAGATAGGTGGTGGTTTAATTTCAAGAACTATGCAGTTAAGCGTGCTTAGAGGAAAGCAGTACCAAGATGGATGACCTTTTTGGAAGTCCTTGGATAACCCATTCTAAGAACAAAACCGTGAGGCCCCAAGGGTTGGGCCAAAACGGATAATATTGTTGACAGACTTGGACCAAACGTTACAATTGGTATCAGAGCCAACTCTCCTCCAATACGATGATGGTGATTCGGGGACAAACCAGACGGAAGCTAGTGGGCCTGTAACATCTCAGTTCGTTGAGAGCGGAAAGTGGCATCGGAACCGAGGGAGCCTAAGTAAGGAACGACTTCTGGTAGATTTCTAGAATAGTAGGGATGAATCGAAACCCACATCCAAATGGGAGAAAAAGTTACTGGGCTATATATATCGAGTTGAAACCAAGTTGTAAATAAGACCTTTTGGGATAGGTAGTGGTTTAATTCTAAGAATTATGCAGTTAAACATACTTGGATGAGAGTAGTACCAAGATGGATGATCTCTTGGGAAGTTCTCAGGATAACTCATTACCAAGAACAAAACTGTGAGGTCCCAAGAGTTAGGTCAAAGCGAATAATATTATTAACAGATTTGGATCAGGTATTACAAAATCGATATGTTAAAAAGAAGTATCAATACCTACAGGCAAAGTATCGATAATCTCGATCCTAATATCGATACTTATTTTCAAAAAGTTCAATAGATCTAGAATGATGACGGACTGAAATATAAGAAAGTATCGATATTTATAGGAAAAGCATTGATATTTTAAACCCTAAAATAGAATATATCGATACCTTTAAGGAAAAATATTGATACTTTATGTAGGTTTGCATGCACTGATAGTATTCTGATGAGAAAAAAAAATATCTATCCTATGAAAAGCCTATTTTATTCATTTCTAGAATTTTTTTCCTTCAATCTACCAAGAACAAATTGATAATTACTTAGAACAATGTATAAAAAGGGAATTTAATGCAGAAATCCTTCATTTTTATCATTTTCTTCTTTTCTCTTAAACTCTCGTCTCTCTCTCTTTTCTCTCTTTATGATTTGACCAAACCACCCTTATTTTTTCATAAATTTTACCATTTAATCTTATTTTTCTACCCAAATCAAACCCTAGCAATATTTTTAACTCATATTTGATTTACATTTGTGAGATTAAGTAAGATTCAAGCTTAAGAGATCAACTAAGGTTCCAACCATTTGGGTTTTAGATAACCAACAAGAAGCTTAGCTTTATAAGTTACACTTGAGCTTTAGGTAAGCTTTTAAACTTCAATTTAAGTTTAAATCTTAGGATTTGATACGTCTTTATGGCTAAATTTTACTACAGATAAATAGAATAACAAATTAAAAATCGATTTGGATAAACATGGATTTAAAGGGGCTTGATTTGTTTAAGAAATAGTTTAACTAAGTATAAAGTCTCAATGAGTTCGATGTTAACTAAGAAAAATAGAATATGAGCATGATCATTTTATATGCATATTTATTTATCATAAATATAAAAATAATGAAAATATACGTATATGAGTATTTTAGGCAACGACGCTCGTACGAGAAGCGTCGAAAGGAGTTCAGAAATGAGGACTGTTCAAGGAGTAAACTCTTAGGATCACTAATGGTTGTCTATACATTGTATTTAAATTTGTTCATAGGTTTAAACAATTTAAACACTTAAAGCATCAAATATACCTCTAGGGCTTTGCTTGGAACAAGCAAGGAGCT